>CABFWB010004881.1:16746-36100 GCA_902151455.1 Timema bartmani | reverse complement strand
TTTTTTTTGTTTCCTCTTTTAGGAAGTTGCGTTTCACACTCCTCCCTGACTAGTTCCGATAGAATGAAACTTAGGTCGGGGGATTGGGCGGTGATGGTCCATTTTCTTTAGGAGGCAACCATTACCTCTTTGTCCAGTGACAGCAGTGTAAAGTGTGAAATGTGTTGTTCTTTTCAATGTAAAAGCTATATTGTGTTAGTCCCCTTTTATCTGTTTCCATTCACCTTTCCTGTACCTTCTTACAAATATAATGCTAGCTAAAAAAAAAAAAAAAGATTCAATTCAAACCCATAATGAAATTTATAAATATGTTTAAATATAAATTTGAGATTGGTTGAATTCTGTATTTCTCGAATCTTCAAAAATGTATAATCTTAGTTAAAGTATAAATATTTATAATTTAATTTAATAAAATTAAAGTATAAATATTTATAATTTAATTTAATAAAATGGTTGTTCAAAGCTTTGGTGCCACTAAAAAATTATTTCGATTGTAGTGTCTTTTAAGTCACAAACCACAATGGGAGAACTTTTTTATGTAAATTAATTATATTAATACAATTGTTACTCTTCCAACTATACACGTCTATAATATAATTTATTTTGTCAAGTCAAGGACTTCATAGTTGAATTGTACTAGAGAAACTTTTACTAAACTCAAATCTCTTGAGTTACATGGGATTCGAGAGATTGTGGATTTGAGCATCGCATTTATAGTATAGATTGAAATATTAATTTTGTTATAAATGATTGTCTCCAAGCTGCACTTGAAAATAAATATACACAAGACCGAGAGAAAAAAAAACGTGTTTACTGAAATGTCTTTTCCCTAGACAGTCAAATATAACATTTTTCCTGATCAACTATAAAATTCGCAGTTATTTCCCTGATTTTCTTAGCGATTGAAGTTTCCAGGTTGTTCATACGTACCATTAATGCTACCCCTCCCCCCCTTTAGCACCGCATCATACTAGCCGTTTGGGCTGCACACTTACACTTATGTACTAATTACGTTAATGGTTTTAGGGAATAGTAAGGTTGTATTTATAAGTGTACCCACATTTGCGTGGATAGTGGAAAAACTATATATGTATTTGTAAGGTACTTTTGTACATGTATTTGTATGGTACTTGTGTACTTTTCATTGCTGGCTTGTTATAGGTCTTACGACTGTTGGCCAGCACTTTAATAAAGGAAAATGAAATTGGAAATTATTATTATTATTGTTATTATTATTATTACATAGTTACATAATAAAACTTGTGAATCAAATAATACTCTGATCGCCCCTGTCCTAGATTGGGGTGTTTGTTTGGATTAACATTGTAATGTTGAAAGTTGCAAGTGACATAGCCGGTCTAGTTAATGTGTTTCGATTAGTTAGTAAACAATAGGACAAAAGAGTCAAATACTCAAAACATTGTGTCAGCATTGTTAATGGCAATAGGGCCAATTTTTAGTGTATGGTTCCGTTTTAGAGCTTTCATGGCTGACTTAAATAACATCCATTCGAAATGGTCTCACTACCCGTTTGTGCAGGTTAGGACGCCGGATCATCGAGTATGTGTGCTGGAGGGCTACCGTCGTACCTGGTACCGGGGTTCATATCCGTGAGGGACTGCCGATTGTGTCAGCCATCGGTTAAGTAGTTCTTACTTTAACCAGTTTTGTCACGGGCTCCTAAGTAGAGTCTTTAACATCCTTTTTTTATAACTTCTTGTACTTGTTTATAACATCACATTTTGTAGTAGTGCTTAGTGATATAAATATACCCTAAAAACCGAAATTGTTTATAAATCATGTACCCACACATATATATCGCTGCCATACCCATCCTTCCCCTACAAGTCATCCTGACAATTTAGGCCCCACGGAAGGGGTAAGGCGACAATATCAAGTTTTATAAAGTTTGATAATTACTACTCAAATGAAACAAATCTCACTAAATTGACAAGAGAAGAATAAATACTAACCGACCTTTGAGTTGACTTAGATTCTTTGTATTATAATATTGATTCATGTTCATTTGCGTTGAATGACATATTTTCCAATAAACATTAAATTGTTTATTTGATCAAAATTTTTTGAAATTTTGATTTATTAATGCATGAAAGCATGGGATGTTAGATTGGGTAAGAACCTTAATTAAATATTAGCGCATATTATATCACACCGCTAAATTTTGAATTTATCTATAGAGCTTTTTTAGCACTGTGTTTTACTACCTGTTCGAGTTATACACTTATGTACTAATTATGATAATGATTTTAGGGATAAGAAAGTTTATATTTACTGAGAGTGCACCTGCATTTGCGTGGAGGGAGAATGGAAGATTATTTTGGAAAAGCAATTCTCATTACACCTGACCTAGATTTGAACCTCAATCTCCCCATAACTGGCAGTATAGTTTACTGTGAGAGTAGCGCCCTTATACCATGCAGCCACTGAAGTGGGTGATGTCTTGTTGTCCTAAAGAACAGGTGATAGTACACCCATAGGTTAGGTTTTTTATAACCAAGTAATTATAAAAGTACTTAATTTTATGTTAAGGAAAATAATTCAAAATGGGCAGCACTAGCACAAGCAACTTCCATCCTGCGTTTTTTTTAAGAGTTGTAGCTACAAGTTCAATATACCAAAGACAATTCAAGTTAATGTCTATCTATTAATGTTTTTTACCCACCAATAAAGAAGGTATCTTTAGCAATGCAAAATGACAAGTCTCATCATATTAATCCACTTTTTTTTTACTAAATGCGTTGATGTTTCATTGCTTAACTATGTTTTAAAATAATTAATGTGTTTATTATATACATCATTATAACAAAATACGGCTTATAAACTAATTTAACTTTTGGTCACAGAAAACATCTAGTCTTGTAGATGTTAATTCATCGTTATGAAAGAGAGAATCTCAATTTCCCCCCCCAAGAAGAATTTTACGGTGATACAGTCTGACAATGGTAGAGAATTTTGTAATAAACTTATAGATGACTTGATTAAAGCTTAAGATCATTTATGGCAAGTCAATTTAATTTAATTTAGAACCGGGTTATACGCTTAAATACTAATTACACTCATGAGTTATGAATTGGGAAGGTTGAATTTAGAGGAAGTGAACAAGCATTTGCGTGGAGGAATAGTGGAAAACAATTTAGGGAAAACCACCCCCAGGTTCACTGGAAAAAGATTTGAACCTTGATTTCTCTGTTCTCGGACATTTAACTCAACACAACATGGTAAGTCAAGGCAAAGCCAGAGCCAAGATAGTGTCAAGAGAGCTGAGGTTCAAGCCTCGTTTTCCTGTTTACCTCGGACATTTAACTCAACACAACATGGTAAGTCAAGGCATAGCCAGAGCCAAGATAGTGTCAAGAGAGCTGAGGTTCAAGCCTCGTTTTCCTGTTTACCAGAACTGACGAGCCTCACATTCAGTTTAGGATCCTACTGATGTGGGTCTAAACCAAGGTTCTTAGAATACAAGATTTCCTTGGACCTTATACCTACCAGCAGGTATTTTTCTCCCTTTCACCACTCTTTGCATGACCCGGTGACTGTACTGCAGCTTAGCGACAGTGACTAGGTATTAAATTTAAATTACTGCCATTCGGGTTCTCGTTGTTTCATGTAGTTACGATTTCGTTAAAAATAATTTCATTTTAAAAACAAGAGTGAATTCTGTGTACTAGTGTAATCATTAATCTTAATAATATTGTTAACAGTTCCCTTCGTTTAAAATGTATTTAATGATTTTCCCTCAACCTAGTGAAATTTAAAAGAAGAATGTTTTCGATGTTTTGTTTATGTATGTATACTAATGTAAATAATAGTGTAATTAGTTGAATATTTTGTTTTTACATATTTTTTATTAATATAAACGACATTTTAGAGTTAACAAAAATGGTGGGGGGGGAAATGTACAATTGCTTTGTGTAATAATAACCACCAAAAAAAACTCCAATAGGAAATCAATAATGTACCACTCTTTTCCAAAAGATCCAGTATTTGATAAAAAATGGATACGCCTTTGTAGGAGAGATGGAAGGTGGAATCCGAATTCATGTTCAGTGTGCTCGGTGCATTTTTGTGCGGAAGATTATGAACGAGACCTAAAGTCTGAACTACTTAACTTGCCTAAAAAAATAAAGCTAACTTTTGACCAATAAACTATTAGCCTGGTTCCCTTATTTTACAGATATGTTATTGAAACATCCTATTAAAATGAGAATTATTATTATAATGAAATACCTAAACTCTAAATTGGACAAAAGAAATGGGGTGGAAATAAACATAATTTTAACTCTGATGAACTAAGGAAGAAACATAGAAAATATGTGAAAGTGATAAATTAAATTACCTACTTTCAGACATTTCAACCAACCCATTATATAATGAATTGATACAACATGTGAGTACATTTATAACTTATTTTATTAATAATATAATAATTACAATTACATTATAGACTACACTACATCGGCATCAGTATTTTGTGGGGATTATCATTGAATTTCACTATCCTTATAGGCTATATGCATAGGTATTAATAATTACACTAATAGGGTAGGAATTAATAAAGTAAAATCTTGTAGAAATGTACCTTAAGTTTCGTGGAGTAAAAACGGGAAACCATTTAGAAAAAAAAACTCTCAGTACACCCAAATTCAAACCCCTCCACCCCCCATAGGCCTAATCTAAAAATCATTCTAAATGGCATAGTTACTTTTTCTAAACTAGTAGTGGAATAATATCACAAGTTAAAAGGCATGATATTTTGCTGGTTCGACTATTTCTATTGGAATAATAGTCTTAACAACAGAGAAGCCAATTACAGTGGACGGGCGCAGCTATGGAAAGATGTTACAGTATGCAAGTGTTAGTAAATAATATTTTAAAACATTTTTGTCATTAAGAATTTCAAAAATCAATAAACTTCATAATTATTATGATGTGTATATACAGTGTAAGCTTAAGACATGTGCTACTAATTTAATGTGGTGATAAATATTATGTAGTAGATACAGGTGCCCTAAAAGCTAAGTGCATTTGATTAAATTAAAATCTAGACGAGTTTTCCGCAATAAAACATTTGAGTTGTATGGGTGGAGAGGTACAGTAACCCCATGGCTTCTTTGGTGTTGACTGGCAGCTCACAGCTGACAGCTTTGAAAAGCTACCAGACCAAATTATGTATCCCTACGCCGAACCATATGATCTGCAAAAAACTACTTTTTCTAAACTAGTAGTGGAATAATATCACAAGTTAAAAGGCATGATATTTTGCTGGTTCGACTATTTCTATTGGAATAATAGTCTTAACAACAGAGAAGCCAATTACAGTGGACGGGCGCAGCTATGGAAAGATGTTACAGTATGCAAGTGTTAGTAAATAATATTTTAAAACATTTTTGTCATTAAGAATTTCAAAAATCAATAAACTTCATAATTATTATGATGTGTATATACAGTGTAAGCTTAAGACATGTGCTACTAATTTAATGTGGTGATAAATATTATGTAGTAGATACAGGTGCCCTAAAAGCTAAGTGCATTTGATTAAATTAAAATCTAGACGAGTTTTCCGCAATAAAACATTTGAGTTGTATGGGTGGAGAGGTACAGTAACCCCATGGCTTCTTTGGTGTTGACTGGCAGCTCACAGCTGACAGCTTTGAAAAGCTACCAGACCAAATTATGTATCCCTACGCCGAACCATATGATCTGCAAAAAACATGTGTTTAGCAGCTGTCACTTCTGACAGTCAACATTTAGGTATATACCTAAATGTTGACTGTCAGAAGTCAGCACCAAAGAAGTCATGGGGCTACTGTAGTTGGGCGGTCACCCTGTGACCTTAATATGGTATCTAAGCTTAGGTATCTCCATGTTTGATACATTTACCTCCCTTCCTAGAACGTTTAACGCATCCCTCCTCTTTACAAAGTTTTAAGATCTGGGTCGCTCTCCATGTTTGTAACATTTACCTCCTTTCACAGTAAACTTGGTGCACCCTTCTTCTTTACAATTTGGTCTTCTGATCTGGGTCCCTCCATGTTTGATACATTTACCTCCATTCTGAGCCTCATTAGTGCACCCTCCTTCTTTGCAGAGTTTCATCGGCCGAGTTCCTCCATGTTTGATACATTTACCTCCCTTCTGCATAGATTTGGTGCACCCTTCTTCTTTACAATTTCGTTTTCTGATCTGGGCCCCTCCATGTTTGATACATTTACCTCCCTTCGCCACCTGATTAGAGCACCCTTCTTCTTTGCATAGTCTTTTAGGCTGAGTCCCCCCATGTTTGATACATTTACCTCCTTTCCGGGCATGTTTAACGCACCCTTCTTCTTTACATAGTGTTATGGCACGGGTCCCTCCATGTTTTTTACAGTTACCACCCTTCAGAGCCAGTTTAGTACAACCTTCTTCATTACATGGTTTCTTTTGCCATGTCCCTCCATGTTCTATACAGTTACCGCCCTTTCGAGCCCGTTTAGCACAACCTTCCTCTTTACATGGTTTCTTAAGCGATATCTCTCCATGTTGAATACATTTACCTCCCTTTTGAACCCGTTTAGCGCAACTCACTTCTTTACATATTGTCTGAGAAGTATCATATTGTTCTACTGGACTTAACAATTTTAGACTTTCTTGATGATTCTGTAAGAAAGAGAATGAATACAATAAATTTGACAAAAAGCATGGAATTTGTGTAGCAAAAAAAATTTTTGTTTATTAGAAATTCACTCGGAATCAATGGTCACTCAAATCAGAAGGAATAGGAATAAAAAAAAAACTCTTAGGACATGTGAATAATATTGTTTATCTAGTTTAGAATGTTTTGTAAAATTGAAAGCGCGAAGGGTGAGATTGTAAGACGAGTGACTGAATCTTGGAGAGTATTGTATGTATGTCAACTATTACAAATAATTAATTAGTATTTAAAGAGGCAAGGATGTAATAATAAAGTGTGTTAACACCAACATTGGTGTATGGATGTGAAGTATGAGTTTGTAAGGAGAAACACAAGAGCAAGGTGAATGAGGTTGGAATGAGATATCTAATGTATGTGAAAAAACTCATATGGACCGAGTCAATGATGAATGGGTGCTGAAGGATTGCGGTTTGAAAGGTATTCCAATGTGAAAGAGTAATCTTACAATGATTGGTTTGGACATGTTGAGAAGAAGAGTGTGAATCAAGTGATAGAGCAAATATCTAAGGTAAAGTGTATATATCAAAAGGACGGGGTAGGCCATGTAAGACATAGTTAAATGATATTGACAAATATGTTAATAAGAGAAACATTAATATTTTGAAAAATAAAGAGCATGTATGACTGGTATGGATGTTGATGAAGCGAAGGGAGTGTTCAAGGATAGGGAAATGTGCAAAAGGTTAATGAGGATGAATTAAGTACAGAGTAGTTGTATTTAGAGCTATATATGCATTTTTATTCCTACCTCATAAGGGAACAGCGTGATTTGGTATGCATTATTACCTGCTAGTGCTAGTCTTGCTCTCTACCAGGGACTATAAAAAAAAAGTAAAATGAAAAGAAGCAAGTGTAGAGGTTTATTTCCAAAACGTTTCAGAGTTATAAACTAACTTAACTCGTGGTCTGAGTAAACACCTAGCCCCATAGCTGTTAATTCATCGCTGTGAAAAAGAAAATCTCGATTTAACAAAAGAATAACTTAACGGTAATACAATAAATTGAACACAAGATCATTAGTTCAGTAGCTAAACACACTATTGACTGAGCTAAGAGGTCAGACTAGTTTAATACCTAGTGATTAATATTATTTTCTTAATCATAATAACGATAGGGATTTAGTTGAGTCGTTTCATGCTATTGGGTGTCAAGTTTGTTGCTCACTTCTTATACGTTTGAAGTGTAATCTTGTTAGAATTCTCAAAAATGGAAAAATCACTTATTATATAAGCCTAGTAATCAAATTACAGGTTTTGGATGAGCTTTAATATTTGAAATTTATACATATATTAAAGTAAATATATATTTGAAACTCAAATCAAAATAGTAATTAATTAATTACCTAAGCATATAGCCATAGTACAGGGATTCCAATAAGTTTCCTTAATGTAATACCCAATAAAACTCCATGAATCGTCTACCAGTTTGCGGGGATGATGCAAAATTGAACATATAGGATGTCAAGTGGTCAGAACGAGCCTTCTGGGCAAAAAATCTCAGTTTTCTAGACCGGAGCTGCTACTTCTTTGTGTAACTAGATATTCATTTGTCCCCACGAGGCTTGGGTTTAATCCCGTTCCAAAGCAACTGCTTCAAAGTGCAGCGCTTGATTAAAACAAAGTTCTTAGGCCTCTCCATATTTATATTATAGCCATATACAATATGTTTGAATAATTTAAAAAACACAAATGACTTGTCTTTTTTGGTAAATGGTCATTCCTTTAGTTACTAAAATAAAAACCCGATAATACATCACTATGATTGGCACACACAAGACTGGTACACAAATAGGACAGTAATCAATGGCACATTTGGTTCCTGTAACGCATATTAAAGTAATGTAGATCAAAATGTAATAAAATATAAGAAACATTTGAAAAATAAAGCCATCTTATTTATTGCCTGATAGGTATGAATACCAAGCTGTAACATTTAAAAAAATTAAATAAGTAAGCTAAGTCATAGCTAAAAATATTATTTAATGTTAAGATATTTTTAATATAATGTTAAATTTCTCAAAATTGGCATAATAAACCATAAATTTGGTATGGGCAAACTCTGCAGTATTTTATTATTTACAGATATTTCAATAATATCACTGGTAGATCTAATTTTACCTCTTTATTCAGTTTAGTAAATAGATGCAACAAATTACTTTCTTCATACTGTGAGTTATATAGGATACACAGTAATGAAGGTGGTGTTTCACAGGTGGGAAAAATCCCCCACCCCCACCCTCCATCGGTGGCGGCCTGCTTTAAGGCGCTACTTTAAATATACTTAGACCATCGATGACGGCGAGATCAAGGTTAGAATCTTGTTTGAGTGTATTGAGGGAGATTTTTCCATTATCCCTCGAAGTAAATGTTGTTACACTCTTTTTAAAAAGCCTTCCTAATCATTGAAACGATTAGTGTAATTAGTAAATTTAGGCGTTTAACCCATACGGCTATTAAGAAGCAGTGGCAACAAAAAAATATTGGAAGTTTTAAGATATTTATATTCACCAAAATATTTTAATTTGTTAATTCTGGCATTAAAACCCTTCACTTAAACAAAACGATTTGTTTTAAATTACAAACCAAATAACATTAATGAAACACGAATTTAAGAAAAAAAAAAAAGTTTCGATGTTTCTTTTGTGCATAAATGGCATCTATGGTTTACTTAAAAAAATATTTTCAGACGAAAACTTCTAAAATACGTTAAGCTCTTCTGGCGTCAAAATGAACCAGATAAAAGAAAAGGGTGTTATATGACAACATACGAACCGCCAAAGTGGTTGTGTTATTAAAATGTATATAAAACAAAAGTTTTTATTTTGAAATTAAACTTTTTGTCTTTATCTCAGAGTTATAAAAACATTTTTTGTACATTTGCCTACCTTCTTAGAACCATCTAGGTCTCTAAATTAAATTGGTTAAAGGGTCAGATTCACCAATTCAGGGCTTTTTTCAGGCCATAAACAAAAATATATGTTTGCTTGGTTTAATTTTAAGCGTCCCTCCCTACCTTCTCGTCTTACCACCCCTCCAAGGAATATGCATTTGATTAATAAGTGTTATGAATGAGGAAAGTTGAATTTAAAAGAAATTCATCCTAATTTTTTTGAGAGTACTATGAAATGGCTGAACACATTTTGACAAACAAGCACTCATTTTAACGGTTAGGAGTCTAGGATGTCGGAAAAAATAGTATTTTTCCACGAAAACTCGATTTTCACATATAATTTTTCATAATTAAAAACGTTATTTGCGTTATTTGCTTCATGGCTGTAAATCTCTATATAAAATATAGAGCTTTGTCTAAAAAAAAATAATTAAATCTTTATTGTTGGTCCGAACAGTCATCACATCTTTCAATCTGCAAATAAAATATTTCTCTTTGAATGCTGATTTCACTTTAGATGTTGGTAAAAACACATCTAGATTGAGATTGCCTAGACTGGGGAAGCATTTATTTATTATTGGAATGTCGCTATCATTAATTCGCATTCAAATCAATAATATCGATGATTATTCGCAAATTAAAAGGTTGTCAATATCATAAAAATATTTTATATGTTTTGTTTCGCGCATGAGCTATAAAAATATATAAACGAGACAATGGTGTTTAAATATGTTAAGTATATATTATATGATCAAAACCGATAAAATGATCTCGAAATATGTTTAAAAATAGCCATTTTAACTATCTAAATATAAGTTTTTGCGTTTTCGTTGTTTTTTTTCCTTCAAATAATGTGTTTGATATTAATTTGATCAAATAGTAACACAATACAAATACAGTAAGTTCAATTATGTCTCCAAATTGCAACTTAATTTTGAGGGGATGATATTTCAAAGTAATGTTTTGTTTGTTCCATCTATCTTTTCACATTCTTACAAATACACTAAGTTCAGTTATGTTTCCATGTTGCAACTAAATTTTGAAGTGGGGATATTTCAAAGTAATGCTTTGTGTACCACATCTATCTTTTCACATCTCTCTCTCTCACACACACACACACTCTCACACATATTCTCTCATTTTGTCTGACTTTTCCCCTCTCACACACACTCTCCTCTCAAACACACTCTCCACTCACACACCATTAAACAAACTTTCATACATTATATTTATCACACTCGCTCTTAAACTCTCTTTAAACTCACTTGCTTTCTTACAAACTCTTTCTCTCTCTCAAACTTTCACACACGCTCTCACATTTTCCCTCTCTCTCAAACACTCTCTCTGTTTCAAACACCCTCTTTGCTTCAAACTCTTTCTCTGGCTCAAATTTTGTCTCAAACTCTCTCCCTCAAAATCACTTTCTGTCAAACACTCTCTATAAAATTCTCTCTCTCGAACTTTATATCAATCAAACTCTCTCTTTGTGTCTCAAACTCTCTCTCAATTTCTCTTTCTATTAAACTCTTGATCTCAATCTTTCTAACTCTCTTTCACTCAAACTTTCTCTAACATTTTCTTTCTCAAATTTTCTCTCTCTTTAATAATACAATAGTCCTAGCTAAAAAAAAAATATGTTCATGTAGAGTTAACATTGCTTTAGTCCAGTAATTTAAGTGAAAATCAGGTGACACTTCAGAAAAATGCCAAGTAAGTGAGCTGAATATTGGTTTCCACTTTCATTTGGCATTTCTAAATAAGTTATCAAAAGTCCCCATCATTCAAATGGGCGGATACAATTTTACCGCACATAGAAGATGCTGAAAAAAGTGTTCTTTATTGTTTTTTGCTAATATCTTCGGTCCTATTAATTTTATAACCATTAGATACGCTAACAAACAAATAAGATCGGAAATGTATATACAAAAATGGGTGGTTTAATGTTTTGTGAGCTATTGATCTATTGTTTATCCTGTAAAATTAAGATTGAAGGTTTGTTGGGTTAAAGCTGCATGTAGGAGACATGTCGATATTTTTAGAAATATTGTAGCTATCACGCATTAGTTGTGCTTTCTATATTCAGATGAAACAATTAACAGTACCTTTTACTTTCAGAAGATACATAGGTTTATCAATTTAAATTTTAGGCCAAATGACTCTAGGCCAACTGCCGCTTCCCGGCTTCATCTGAGTCCCTTTATGTTTAACACATTTACCTCCCTTCCGAGCATATTTAGCGCACCCTTGTTCTTTACATAGTTTTTTTGACTTAGTCCTTCCATGTTTAACGCATTTACCTGCCTTCTGAGCCCATTTAGTGCACCCATCTTCTTCACATAGTTTTTGGACCAGAGTGCCTCCATTTTTCATACATTTACCCCCCTTCATAGGATATTCAGTGCACAGTTTCTGTTTACATTGTCTTTTAGCCTCTGTTCCTAAATGTTGTATGCATCTATTTCCCTTCACAGATAGTTTAGTACTGTCTTCTTCTTCACATTTTCTTATGACCCGTGTTTCCCCATGTTTGATACACTTACCTTCCTTCTGAGCTTTTTTACCGCATTCTTGTTCTTCACATATTTTCTTGGACCGAGATCCCCCATGTTTAAAACATTTACCTCCCTTATGAGCATATTTAGCGCATCCTTGGTCTTTACATAATTTCTTGGTCTGTAAACCTCCATGTTTGACACATTTACCTCCCTTCCGAGGATATTTAGCGCACCCTTGTTCTTTACATAGTTTCTTTGACCGAGTTTCCCCATGTTTGACACATTTACCTCCCTTATGAGCATATTTAGCGCACCCTTGTTCTTTACATAGTTTCTTGGACCGAGTTCCCCCATGTTTGACACATTTACCTCCCTTATGAGCATATTTAGAACACCCTTGTTCTTTACATAGTTTCCTGGTCTGTAAACCTCCATGATTGACACATTTACCTCCCTTCTGAGCCCATTTAGTGCACCCTTCTTCTTTGCATGATCTGAATTTGATCACTCCATGTTTCGTACATTTACCTCCCTTCCGAGCCAGATTGGCGCACCCTTCTTCCTTAAATGACCTTCTGGCCTTGGTCCCTCCATGATTAATAAATTTACTTTCTTTCAGAGGCCATTTGGAGAACCCTTCCATTATATATATATCCTCAGAAAAAGTTATTCTTTTTGTTGAACTTTTACCCACACTCTCAGTATATTTTGAGCATTTGACTCTTTTTCTTTTAGTTTGAATTAAATCACATATCACTCCATTGCTTTTTGTTTGAGCGTTGTAATATTGTTCTAATGGACATGACAATGTTAGGTTATCTTGATTATTCTGTAAGAAAGAGAATGAATACAATAAGTTTCACAAAAAACATGAAAGTTGTGTTGCATATAATAGTTTTTGTTTATTGAAAATTAAAGACATTCGAATTAGAATGAGTACCAATAAATAAAAAAGATTGGAAAATTGTTAGAATACGTTATGTGTATGGGGGCAAAGTGTTTTATAAAAATGTAAGCAGGGCTGGTGAAATTGACAAACCAGTAATTGTATCTCTGAGAGTATTGGATTTATTTGAACTAGTGTAAATAATTAAGTAATAATGGAAGAGGCAAAGATGTAAGTATAAAGTGTATTACTGTCAAGATGTTAGTTTGTAGGCTGTAAATAGAATCACAAGAGCTAGGTGAATGATGTTGGAATGAAATAAATAATGTATGTGGAAAAACTCATTTGGACAAAGTCAATAATGGATTTATACTGAAAGAGTGTGGTTTGATAGGGAATCCAATGTGAAAAAGGCATCTTAAAATGAGTGGTTTTGGCATGTTGAGAAGAAGAGTGTGAATCAAGTGATGAAACAAACATATTATGTAAGAGTGTGTAAACCAAAAGGGATAGGCCATGTAAGACATGGTTAAATGTTGTTGAGGAATGTGTAAAAAAGAGAGACATTAAGTGTTTGAAGAATAAAAGAGCATGTCTCATTTTGTGATGTTGATGAAGCGAAACTAGTATGCAAGGATAGGAAAGTTTGGAGAGCGTTAGTGGTGACAATGAATTAAGTACATCGTTGTTTTTTTTAGATAAATGCATGTTTTCTTGTATACCTCATAAGCGAATGCCGTGATTAGATATGTATTGTTATCTGATAGTGCTAGTATTGCTATCTACCAAGGAATATATAAAAAAAACAGGTAAGAGGAAAAGCACAGATAATTTAAGCAAGTCAAATTCTATTCAATAAATATAAATACTTTTAAGTGGTAACAGACGTTATTATAATGGAACTTGCCAAAAGAAATGCACAGCAAAACTCGAGGCAGTAGTTTCAAAAAATCATAAGTGGATCCCATTTAGTCAATCAACAAAAATAATATGTAAGTTTATCGTTTATAAGGAATACAGAACATGCTAAGATCATATAAAATATGAGTAATAAAACCGGGAGGGAAGTATCAAACGCCAAGCATAGGTAAACATTTTGTTGAAAAGGGCCAAGATGGAGGATTTTTCATATGAATTGGTAAAAGTCATATGTGCAAGTGGTTTGGTTACCATACGCAAAAGTAGACTCAAAAAATGTATCTCAATGTACTTCAATGCCCTGATCAACAAACAAAATAAACTTAAGGCAAATAATCTGGCAATGTTTTCATTTGAGAATTAGTTTAGTTAAAAAGGTTTGAATAGTTTATTTTATAATTCGCTTGGCATGGAGAAATATGTAATATGTATTCATTTTGGAACTAGTCCAGAATACGATAGCACCGTTTTGGTCCATAATAGAGCCATTTATTTAATTTATGGAAATAAAACTAAACATTATCATTGTCTGCTCACCATATTCTGGTAACCTTATGTTGGTGTATACATTGTTGTGTGTCCAGAAGCAGTGCTACCTTTTTCTGGACTTAGGTCTTAATTTTATTCGTATTGACAAAAATAATATAGCTTTCACAATAAAATTTCATCACTTTTTTAGAAAAATAAAATTTATTTTCTCCTAAAAAAAACCCCCCCTCACCATTTGCATGCCTAAAGTTAAAATTTAACGGTCCACATAGAATAAGTCTTTAATTCCAACAAAATTGTCATTGACATAATATAGACGTTTCTTGGATAGCAAATCACCTTCCACCTCAAACACCACAAGTATTGTAACCAAACCAGCAGTTTTGTATAGTGGCCATCATTTTTAAAATGTATAGCGTTCATCACATTATTTTATTATGCGTATACAGCAAAGCTTGGGTTGTATAAATTATCACTTATTATTTGTGATGGGTCTTGAAGCTACAGATCTCGCCTTGGTCCATGAGATGGAGCAATTTTGTGATGTTGGCAGTCAGGAAGCTTTTCTCTTCAGCACAAGCTACTGAGAACTATTTATAGCAGTTTTGACATTTACTGTTTAAAAAAAATGAACTCGACTTCTCAGTAAAATTGAGAAATTTATTTAACCTTTTCTAAGAAAGGTGTTAGTGAAAACAATGATCACCTCTAACTGTCCCTCACGCTTCTTAATGTGCTTAAGCAGCATTGTGTGTTTAGGCTTTGACTTTGCATGAGTCATCTTTAAAACTCTTTGGTCTTCCTAACCTTTAGTCAAGTTAAAAATCCAAAATTAAAGCAGAGACTCCTATTCAAGAAATCAATAACAATTATATCTAATTAATTTAAAAATCATAGCATATAAAGGAGGGTAATTAAAAAATTGAATTTAATTTTACAATTAGTTTTTAATAATAAATTCACCAAAACCGATGAGTTTATATTTTTGCCCATAGCGCAAAGGGGTAGTAAAACGTGATTTGAAATATCTATTGAATATAAAGTTTACTCACGGTTAATTCCTCTTTAATAGGTAGAAATGTTTTTGAGCCTGGACAACATTCTGGCTGCTGATAATAGTTCAATTCTTCTTTAAAACCTTCCTCTGATTTTATTGGAAGATCATTTTCAGACTAACGGGAAACAAGAGAATTTTAAAACATAGAGCTTTATAAAGAGCATACAACAGAACAAAGGTTTATTTTAAAAAAGTTTTAAAACATTAGATTTATGGTAAACATTTTTCATAGCATAGTGTGATTTGGTGAACATGTTTTAAAACATTATTTAATATTGAATCGATTACAGAGCAAAAAAAATAAAGAAAAAAATTCAAAACATGGTATGCTATATGAAACATGTTTAGTAACACAACAAATTCTAGAAAACAGTGATTTCTCACACAAAATTAGCTGTCCTCCTATACCAGTTCAAGCCATCAATCTTACAATATCTGGATGCCTGCGAGTTTAGGTTTGTGTCTCGAAGTTAACTTACATGTTAATAGGAAGGGCTGGAATTAATGTACATAAAAAAGTTCACAAGACCCGATCAGATAAAATTGTAGATTTAAATGATGTCTTGTGTACTTCAATATTACAAAATTGTTTGACACTTCACAATAATTCAAAATAACTCGAAAAATATTGATTTTTCATTCAAATTTCTTTTTATAAAAGAAAGGCCCTGGAATTACTTAGCTAAAGAGAGTTTACATGTTACAATCCGATTAAAGTTTTAGCTGTCCCTAGAAATCAACGTATATGATACGAGAAAGGGCTCGAATTAACGTACATTAAAAAGTTCACAAGACCTGATCTGATAAAATTGTAGATATAAAAGGTGTCTCGTGTACTTCAATACTACAAAAATTGCTAAACATTTCACGAAAAATCATAATAAATCGAGAAATATTGATTTTTAACACAAATTTACTATTTATAAAAGAAAGGTGGAATTACCTACCCAAAGAGAGTTTACATGTTATGATCTAATAAAAAGTTTAGCTGTCCCTGTCAGTCAATATATATGAAAACAGGAAGGGCTCGAATTAACGTATATAAAAAAGTTCAAAAGACCCGATGAGATATAATTGTAGATTTTAATGGTGTCTCATATAATGCTATACTACAAAATTGCTAGACACTTTACAAGTTTTAAAAATAAGTCAAAAAATATCAATTTTTCATACAAAATTTCTCCTTTTAATATAAAGTCCTTGGAATTACCTAAATAAAGAGAGCCTACATGTTACAATCTGATAAAAACTTTAGCTGTCGCTAGCAATCAACGTATATGGCACGAGAAAGGGCTCGAACAAACGTCCATTAAAAAGTTCACAAGAACCGATCAAATAAAATTGTATATATAAAAGGCGTCTCGTGTACTTTAATACTTCAAAATTGCTGGACATTTCACAAAAATTTAAAATAACTCGAGAAATATCGATTTTTCATACAAAATTTTACTTTATAAAAGAAAGGCCTTGGAATTACCTACCTAAAGAGAGCTTACATGTTACGATCAGATAGAAACTTTAGCTGTACCAGATTCTTTTGTAGTCAACATGGTAACAGGTATGGATCAAATTAACGTACATAACAAAGTTCATAAGACCCGATCAGATAAAATTGTAGATTTAAATGGTGTCTCCTGACACTTGACAAAAATTCAAAATAACTTGAAAAATATAGATTTTTCATACAAAATTTCTTTTTATAAAAGAAAGGTCTTGGAATTACCTACCTAAAGATAGTTTACATGTTACGATCGGATGAAAGTTTTTAGGTGTACCAGGTCTTCTGTAGTCAACATGGTAAGAGGAAGGGCTCGAATTTACTTACATAAAAAAGTTCACAAGACGCGATCAGGTAAAATTGTAGATTTAAATGGTGTCTTGTGTACTTCAATACTACAAAATTGCTACACACTTGACATAAATTCAAATTAGCTCGAAAAATATCGATTTTTCATTCAAAATTTCTCTTTATGAAAGAAAGGCCTTGGAATTACCTACCTAAAGAGAGCTGACATGTTACGATCTGATACAAACTTTAGCTGTAGAATGGATCCATCAGAAGGTGGTCTACCACAAGTGATTTGTAAGTAGTTTTCCTGTACTATCTTCATATTAATGGCGTTTAGAACACCTTAAATTACTCTTGTGTTCAGTAATTCTAGTCATGTCATTAATAACCAACATGTTAAACATACTAATAAAAAAGTTACAACTTACGTGTATATACTTCCAAACAACAAATTTATCAATAATCAGTGATTACACTAAGATTTAATATTCCCTATAAAATAATTATGTAGTGTTATTTAGAGGTTACATCTCAAAAATTGTTTATGCATATTGAAATAAATGTAGATCGAGATAAAAATATTAAGGTCACTATAGCCGAATGTTCACTACAAGGAATTCCACTACAAGAAATTCCACTACAACCATAATTGACTATATTATATATTTATCTAAAATATCAATGATAATTATTTTTAATAATCTAATATAAAGTATAACACCAAAGTTGTTTTTTAAAAATGTATATAGAATATCACTTCAAAATCCAGGTTTTTTTTAATTCTAACATCACAAATTACAATTTATAACTTTGTGTACAACCCAAACGGGTACTGTGACGTGGTTAAAAAAAAGTTAAGTAAAAAGTTTACTCACAGGAAGTTCCTCTTTAATAGGTGAAAATGTTATAGGTCTTGACGAACATTCTGTCTGGTGATAATAGTTCACTTCTCCTTTAAAACACTCTTCTGATTTTATTGGAAGATCAATTTCAAACTAGTGAAAAACAAAAGAACTGTTAAGGTAGAGTGATCTATAAAGAACATCTAAGAGAAGAGAGGTTTATATCAATTATGTTTAAGAACAATAGATTTATACTGAACTTAATTCAAAACCTGATGTTATGCTGAGCCTGTCTTAGAACAAAACAAAAAAAAATAATGAAAATAATTAAAAACATGGTTTGTAATATGAAACATGTTTAAGAACATATATTTATACTTCTAGAGAACATTGATGACTAAAACAATATGACCACACTTTGGTGGTCGCATGGTCTAAAACATATCTCTCACATTAGTGTAGACTGCCAAAGATGGAGAGATCGAGGTTCGAATCTCAGTCAGATATATTGAAATTAGTTTTTCTAAAAGGTTATTCCACTCTACAAGCAAATACGGATACACTTCTCCTGAAAAAAATTAGACCCCATCCTCCACCAATCTAAGTCATCAATCTCACAATGACCGTATCGCATTTGACCGAGGTGGAGGGTTGAGGTTTGTGTCTCGCCTAGGTCCATTGGATGGTGTTTTTAATCATATGATTTATTAGTGGTTTACACTACTTTCTCTAGACGAATGGATGTGAGATTATCAAGCAGATTGTAAATTATCACCTATATAAAATGTTAATTAAACTAAATTATACTGTAGCTAGAACCAGTAATATCATTAAATACTGCATTCACTAAGTTATACCTTAATTTCAAACTTCTCCTCTTGGTGAAGATTATATTCCAAGTCCTCCTCTGGTTCAATCTTCACAGATGTCCCTCCCTCCATCTTGTTAAAGTCGCTGTAGATATTAACAACTCACAACGAATTTATCTTGATTTACCTGAATAATGATTACATATATCATTAGTGGTAAACTATGTAAACATAGTTTTAAAAAAAATACAAAAGATAGCCTTCATAACTAATGTTCAAAGAGTAGTTCTGTTTTAGTGTTTAGCAAGTAGTTATATTATTATTTTCAAAACAGACAGATAGTAAGTGTATAAAAGACAAGATGGATTTCGATACATGTCTATATTTTGCATTGAAATTTAATATCAATGAATCAATGGGGGGGTGGGGGGGGGGGAAATAGTTGAATTTTTAAAGGTGGTTTAT
>CABFWB010004880.1:40980-52572 GCA_902151455.1 Timema bartmani | reverse complement strand
AAAGAAATTAAAACACTTGCAATATATATAAAAATAAAGATATTTTAATTTCAATTAACAAAGAATTGTATTTTTATTTACAGTAGGTAAAACTAATTAATGTAGCAAAGTGTAGTGTCTTGGTTTGATTTTAGCAAAGTTATTAACTAGCTCATCAAGAGATTTTCTTCCCACTCCACAGCTAAAATCATTAAAGAGGCGAGTCGATCATTGGAAGTTGTCGACCAGAGATAGTTCTTTACTCTCTTTAAAACAGAAAAAAATCGTTCGTTAGAGGCAGTGGTGATTGGCAATGCGAGAAAAAATGTTAACAGAGAAATTACTTCTGAATATGCCACTGGAAGCTTCTGCAGGTTCTGTAAGTATTCAATAGGAGAGGTCGAATCACTGATAAGTTGAAGAAAGTTTCTTGCCAGAGGAAGATGCTTTTCCAACAGGTCAACACTCAAAAAAGTCTGATATTCATTTATTAGAGGGTTTAACACTTCACCATCCAAGAAAGTAACTTCTCCTTTTTGGAGCGCACGCGTTGTTTCCATAATATCCTGACTCTCCAAGAATCGGCGGTTGAACTCATCCATAGTTGTATCCAGTATATTAAAATATATGGACATAGTGTTTCTTTCAGTTTGTCCCACCGAAGTGAGGACTATGCTATCTGCTCAGTGTTGCCAAGTCTATCGTCTCTAGCGATAGTACATGGACCTGAAATGGATTGTATTTTGATCGGTAGGATACTACTTTCTGACATTATATTGATAATCCCTGCGATTTTCATAAAAAAATAATAATTAATGTAAAATTTGTTGCTGGATAACAGGGCCACAGGATAATACTTTTAGAAAATATCCTGAAATTGGATTGTACACGTGGTGAAATTATATCAAAAGTAGTATCCAGATCGTACAGTTGGCAACACTGTATCTGCTAGACGTGATGTCACAGTCCTTTGTCTTTTTGTCACAGCCCATTCTATTTTGCTGTTGTTAGCCAGTGTTTTATCCTTTTCCACTAATTATTCATATGTCTCGTAGTTTCTTATCTTGACCAACTCTTCTTGAGTGCTTTTGATCAGGCACCCCACTGCCATCAAATCTAAATTCTGGGATTGAAGTTGCTGGGAGAGTGAATATGTTATGCCCAGTATGATATCCATTGTGTAGAGAAGAAAGATGAAGCATTGTTGCTCCATTTGAGCTCGGATACCGACACTTTCTGCTCTGTCTTTCGTACCTTCATCGAGCACAACTAAAATAACATGGAATTTTATTTTAATCTTATTCACTGCACTAAACCAATAAAACCATTGTATGGAGACTAACCGTTCTAAGCTCAAAATGGGTTACTTCAGTTTTCTTTGAGTTTCCAATAATAGCTCATGTCGTGGAAATCTCTTTGATATGAAGCATTAGATTGTTTGAAGGGTAGAAAAAAAAATTCTTTAGCTTCCTCAACAACACCCAGCGAATGCACTTACACTAAATTGAGACAGTGAGCATGGCAGTGAAAGTACGAAGCATGAGGTGCCTGATCTTTCACCCTAGTTTGGACCCCACTTTCCCAACCACTCATTACCTTGGCACCATCATAACACTGTCCAACACAATATTTAATGTCCAGCCCTTGTTCTGAAAGAAGGGAAAATAGTGCATTTGTAATATTCTATGCACAGCAATCTTTTAGATGATGTAAGCCTATTGCTCTCTCTTTCACTTTCCAACCCTCGCAGTCAACATACCTAATTATAATGGCCAACTGTTCCACCTTGGAAAAGTCTTTGGTTTCGTCAACCATTATCGAGTAGAAACCGGATTCTTTTACTTTTACAACAATAGTCCTTACAGTTCGAGAGGAAAACATGGATATCAAATCATTCTGGTACTCTGGAGAGCTTTACTGTCCATATCGATGACTCTTTTTTCTTTGAGCTTAGGATTGTCTTCACAGAGTGTTTCTAGCATTTCCAGAACATTCTCTTTATTCACAGAGTCCTCTGACTCGTCATGGCCCCTGAATCCTAGGCCTTGTTGACCCAGAAAACTGACAGCTTTTAGAAGTGTCTTCACATGCCCTCGATTTTCTTTGATTTCAGATGTTCGTTCACTATCTAACAGAGATGCTACTGACATCTGCGTCGAACTTCGGAGTTTTAGCTAAGCCCAGGCAGTCATCGATATTTTGTGTCTTTCGCTTTTTTCATGTTGTTGAAAAAGGGCTAAGAAATGTCGACATGGGAAACAATATACAGCATCTTCGGCTTGTGATTATTCTATCCACTGGTGAACATTATAATATCGAGCGGAAAATCTTCTACTCTTGGTCTGAGGAAAATTTATGATCGGTTGAACGGGCGATTCCAATGTTCCACTGATAAGTGGGTAAGTTGTTGCAAGAGGCTGAGACATCTCTGTAGGTGTTTGGCCTAAAATAAATAAAATATAGCTATACCCTTTTAAAAAATTCACTTGCAAACTCAAAGTCATGTTTAAGTTTTTTTAAAGTTAGCCAACAATTTAACTGACAAATGCCATACACATTACTGTAAAATTTACTTGGTTTTTATTTTTTTATAAAATGGTAAAAAATTAGGCTACTTGATAGGCTTACTTGCACTTGGATCTGAAGAAGTAGACGGTTCTGGTGCTGAAGAGTTAAGGTCAGAGATGATATGTGACTGTTCTTTTTTGGTCCTTTTAAAAAAAATCCGTGATATTTTTATGATTCCTCTTCATTTTGAATGTGGGTTCCTAAACTAAGTAAACATTTAACTGAAAATCATTATACAATTAAACACTGACTATTATAACGGTAGAGTGTTTCTTAAATGCACGACGTAACTAAAATCACTGTAACTTAAAAGCACAAGCTGAGTGAACACTGAGAAGATTGAACGTCCACTGACTGTGATAATCGCGTGATATGGGGGGCAATTGCCCTACCCTGCCCCCCCTAAATGACGCCCATGGTAATATGGCACTATTAAGTGTACACAAAGGTTTAAACACCACAGTTTCAAAAACAAGTTCATAAAAATGGTAATAAATTGCTTGGTGTTGCAGCCTTGGAGACTGACATTTTTATTTTCAACAAATAACATTTCAGAGAATGAGTAACTTGACAAATGAAAATGCTANCTGCCCCCCCTAAATGACGCCCATGGTAATATGGCACTATTAAGTGTACACAAAGGTTTAAACACCACAGTTTCAAAAACAAGTTCATAAAAATGGTAATAAATTGCTTGGTGTTGCAGCCTTGGAGACTGACATTTTTATTTTCAACAAATAACATTTCAGAGAATGAGTAACTTGACAAATGAAAATGCTAAGAATACTAGTGAGTGAATGATATGAAAACATAAACGTAGTTGAGAGTTTGGAGAAGTTGTTGCCTGTTGGAAAAATATATCAGAATACCACTGATATATATATTTTAAATATTAGTCATAAGAATAAGAATGTACATTTATTGAAACCCCATCAGTTTTTAGCTCATGCCTGTTCCACATATGAGAGAATTCGGGAGATATTTTACTGGCAGAATATACATCTAATTTGGCACAGAATATACTTTATTAGTGGGCATCAGCGATTCACTATTGTCAATTTGGTAGCTGCACTCACTGACAGCTTTTTCTCTGAGCGGCCCTGCACTTGAATAGTGTACAAACATGTTTCATGTGTTCCATTAATAATTGGGTGACTTGTGAACCTACCTGGTGTTACACCTGATATAGTGATTGGTTCAAACATTTCCTCAGAGCCAGT
Source organism: Timema bartmani (assembly GCA_902151455.1). Taxonomy (NCBI): domain Eukaryota; kingdom Metazoa; phylum Arthropoda; class Insecta; order Phasmatodea; family Timematidae; genus Timema; species Timema bartmani. Next base: position 48,805 of record CABFWB010004880.1, on the reverse strand, counting down.
GATCGTGATTCCTATAGGACCTCCATACTTTTCCAGTTCAACTGTGTAGACAACAGTGGAATCACTTTGAGTATCTGCAAGCAAATACTGATGTTGCTGTAACTGGGCTCCCAAATAAAAACATTATGATAATGACATAACTTTTGATTGAAGACAAAGAGAATAAATGGCAAAACACTTGATTTTGAAAATAGCTCAACTAAACATAATATGCTATAGTCCGACCAAGGAAGTTTATGCACTAAAAACATAAAATATACCATATTTATCAAGATAACGCAACATTTACACATAATTATACATTTCTTTAAATTAGTATTTTCCCTCACCCACTTTCCCCCCTCATTTTGGTTTCAGTAATGAACTTCTACAAAAATACATTTTACACTCACCAAATTGTTATATATATTTAGAAGAAGGTACAGGAAAGAGAGAAAACACATTAAAGGAACAAACATAATGTATTTTACAATGAAAAGTAGAACACAAGTCACACTTTACATTGTTGCCACTGGACAAAGGGTAAATTTCTGTTTCCTATTTTAGGAAGTTGCAATGCTCATTTCACACTCCTCCTTGATGAGTTCCGATAGAATGAAACCTAGGTCGGGGGATTGGGTGGTGATGATAGATTTACTTCAAGAGGCAGCCATTACCTCTTTGTTTAGTGGCAGCAAAGTTAATGTTTGAAGGTGTTCTTATTATTGTATTGCACAGAGGGAGAGGTGAAAACCATTTTGGAAAACCACCCTCAGTACACCTGACGGAGATTCGAACCTCGATCTCCCCATCATCAGCAGTCTAGTCTACTGGGAGAGTAGCGCATTAGACCATGTGGCCACCGAAGCACATATTAATAAATATTAATTGAGATCTTGAATAGTTTTTTAAATAGTTGGCACAGTAGTTTTTAAATGCTATTTGTGAACAGCACACTCCATGTTATTGGCCAATGAATGGTTATGAGAGAAAAGATGCGTGGTTGACCACCAATAGACATTGAATATGGTCATCAGGACATTTCTTTCTTTGTACGCTGTTTTTAAATGGCATACCTTGAAATTTATAGGCTGATAGGCAAGAGCAGTTGGAAGAATAACTTCTTAAAACACAATATTCTTAGAAAATAAATACTTGTTTATAGAAAAGTGCCAGACGCTCTGGAACGGGGGGTTTCAGGGGGGGCTCGAGCCTCCTTGTTTTTATCTTGGGTAGCTGGAACTATCTTAAGACCCCAATATTTCCCAAGTAAATTCAAAACCAATGCATAAAACATACATCTGTTACCATCAGTGTGGTAATTTTAAGTAATACAGACATAAATTTATATTTAATTTAATAGAAAACTGAACTGCCCTAATTTTGCAGTTTATTTTTCTCACACAAGAAAAAATTCTTTCACAAAAATAAAGTAACTAACATTAGGCCTAATTGTGATTGCTTTAAATATTAACAATGCCAGAATAGTAAAGCCACAGGGCCTTTTTGCCACAAATAAGAACAAATTAAAAACATTTACAGTTGAATTGTAAATTTATTTTTAACACAAGGTGGATTTTCAACCACAGTTCAAATTTTAATTTTGCCATATTTTTATCAATCTTAGAAAATTAAAAAGCTGGACATCAATAAAATTAATATGCTTTCTTGTTTTGGTTTGAATAAAATTTCTTATTTTTAAACCTACGTTAAATATTGTTGTGATAATATATTTGATTGTGTATGCATGGTTTGTAAAAAAAAAAACTAAGTATTTTATCAACCCTAGTTTAAAGGTCCATTAAGCAACCCTCCACAATATGAGCCTTTGCAGAGTTGATATGTCCACAAGATAGCAGGTTTACCTTGCATGGTTCAACTATAGCATAGCCTATACGATAGAAACATAGCATGGGCATAGCGAGAAGAGGGCTAAGGTGTTCAAATCCCCACACCTCCCAAAAATTTTCTGAAGTTTTTAATGTTAATCGCAAAAGAGTGTTTGTAAAATTATTTATCTTAATTTGACTCTGCAATCTGATCCTCAGAGATAGTAGTTTATTCTCTAAAAACATCCATTGTTTTCAAAAATGTGTCAGAGAAAGATCACTTCAAATAGCTTCCATAGGCATTTAACTTAGATAGTAAAATGATAAGGCGAGAATCCCTCTAAATATCTTTTTTTTTTTTTGCATCAAAATTTCTAGAGTAACTCCACTAGATAATTTCTAGGGGATCTAATTTATGAAGAAATCTGGTCTAACGTTATTTAATATAGCTTTTAGAGGCACTCAATTTTTTAAAAAATTGCTGGAGGACTACTCCAAATAGCCTCTAGGACTATACAAATTTTAAAAAAACGGGAGGTCTACTCTAAATTTCTCTTAAATTAGTATAATTTTCAAAAACTCTCCACTTTTGAGTACTTTCTAGGGCATACAATTATTACAAATTAAATCAATCTTGATATCTCCCCTTCCTCCCATAACACAAATAAGGTTCCATCACCACTTTTAAAAATAATTTTCTTATTTCTCATAAGTCTTAACATCATGTCATAACTTAAAATTGGGAATTCTCCCTACGCCCACGAGACTAAGACTGCTACCTTTAAGGGTAAACAGAGTGTCAATGGGCAACATACATACTTGTAAAAGCAAATTAATTAGATGTGACTTGAAAAGTCAAGGAAAATCAGATAATTTATAGAATGCTATCCAAGTTTTAATTATTTCTATTGCAATAATTTGTTAAATACGAAGTAGAGAGCATTACCAAGTCCAAAATATTAGTTTTATCCCCAATTAATGTGATTTCTTGATGGTCTTTGTGCCAAGAATTTAATAGAAGGCAATTAAAATTATGAGATTATGTATGTTGGCTTTTATTATAGAATACTGAGAAAGTAAATATTCTTTGGTCTGGAAAGCCTGGGGAAGTAAAGGCATTCTAAATGGTAAGCCTTATCAGCGATGTTTGAAAGTGTGTTAAATAAATATATTTTATCGGCAGAAATCAGCTGGATTTAAAATTTTTATCAGCTGTTAACCTTAATAATATATTTCAAAATGAAAGGGCACCAGAATGTAGGGCCATTGTTTAATCATTAGCTTTAAGTTACATTATAGTGTGTGGGGTATTTGTTGAGAGGCTCAGAATAAATTCAAAATGTAACTAAAACAAAAGTATTGTAATGGGTTGTTTTGCATACAAATAATAACTGACTTGCAATGTGAACTATCAAGAATTGAGTTTTTACTGAAAACTTCCGAACGAACATTCTATCTGTATTTTAGAGATTTTTCCTCGATTGTAAGTTGTGGATAACACTGGCATTCAGTAAGGCCTACATAAGTGTAAGAAATATTTCTTTGGTTGTGTGCACTAAACTCTAACCATGATTTAAAAGAAACTCAAAATATCTTCTTGAGGCATCACATTAAAAAAAAATCCCGGATGAATTTTACTTCAAATAGCATCCACAGGCAATCAATTTTCAAAAGATTTCCAGGTGAGTAACCCTTTAAATAGCTTTTAGAAAATTCCAGATTAAAAAAAAAATTCTGGGTGAGAATCACTCCAAATAACTTTTAGAAGAATATAGTTTTTGTATATTTTTCCAAGTGTAGACCACTCTAAATAGCTTCTAAGTGCATCCATGTTTTGGAAAATCTAGGGAGGGTGCTTCCAATTCCTCTTTTAGCTTGGGAGCCAGAACTTTAAAAACACCCTTTTACTTTTGTTAAGCCCTTACTACACAATACCACTGGCTAGTATCACTAAACAATGCTCTAAATTTCAAGCAAAGCCAAAAAATTAGTTTGGAGAACTGTTATTCCCTTTTTCTGCATTATTGTGAAACCAACTATTAATATTTTCATTCTACAAGGGGAAAAGGGCGCCAAACGGCTATTTTGAATTAAACATCGAAAGGAAGATTTAACGGCAAGGCCCACACACTTACCAGATGCCTGTAGACCTCAAGTTCACAATTAAAACAGAACAAAAAACATGTAATTTTTGGGGTCCATCAGTCCCCTTCTTCAGCAAGAGAGCGGACTGTGGCAACATGACTACAGGTACTACTACTTATATTCTGTTGTTGCCTGTTCAAACTTGTGTCTTTACTCTTGGTAGATGGATAGGATGTTGTATTTATATTATATTTAATTATTAAATTATTATGTATGATTGTGTATGTATAAATTACTGACTGGTGTGAGTAGACCTGCTTGGAAGTAAAGGAGAGAAGGGGGTGCCTGTATTTGGTTGTATATTGGTGAGCAACAAAGCAGAGAGGTCTCATATATAACTCTAGTACTATAGCATGAAGTGCTACTGGTTTGTCAGGGTCGTTGTGGTTGGTGTCAAAACGGTGACCATTCATTCGTTGTCTGAATGTTCCTGTGGTGAGGCAGTTGTATTCAGCATTGCATTAGTTGTATTGTGGTTGGTCTATAAGATTTTCTGTGGAGCACTCATAGTGTCCTTTCATGAGGTACTTCATTTGAAAAGTGAAAACTAGAATCTATTTTTCCTGTTATTTGGTTAAGTGTTATTTCTTTAAGTTAATGTAGACATTTATATCTTTTTTGCCTCACTATATATTTCACATTACTTAATAAATGTATTCATTTTAGTATCTAGTTTATATTTACAAATTTAATTAATATTATCTAGAATCTTAGAACTTTTTGCTATTATTATAAATTCTTTCTTGCTTATTATTATGACAGTTAATAATACAAATGTAAAAATTTCATTACCTTAATTTGTCACTTAAGTTATAAAATAAAAGTTTTTTTTTTAAATGTGTGAAATTCATAATCCTCCAGTGAGCTAATGCTTTTCGGATATGTATATATAACCTTTAAATAAAAAGGGTCCAATGTGCGAGTGATAAAATCCAGCTTTACCTGTGGCTGTCTCCTGTTTCTGTATTCGTAGAGTGACAATGTCTGAGGAGCTCTGTAGGATGTGTTGGGTGTCCTCTAAGCTGCAGTGGTCCAGTCGTTGGTTGTCAATAGCTAGTAGATGATCCCCGACCTTCAATGTGCCGGTACGATGAGCAACTGATCCTTTACGGATCTCCGAGATTTGAAGAGATTCTCCTGGCAAGCGATTCTTCGATGCTTCAACAAACAAACTTTGTTTATTATAGCAAGAGTCGGCCCTAAAACTATTCACCCAATAGGGTTCAAACCCATTAATTTTAAATGTTCAAAGGTTATAAACACGAATATATCAATAAGATTGATAATAATCTTCAATTATTTAAAGTGTTTAAGTAGTCTTATATTGCATATTATTTAAATGTATTGATTGTACTTAAAAAAAAGGGTTAAATTCATTAATAAAGCCATAGGTATTGTTTGGCTGCAAACCTGAAAGGGAGGTTTTGGGGGCTGCAGCCCCCCCAGCTGAAGGCCCTCCAGCAGAAAATTAAGAATATTAAAAAAAATATGCTTGGCACTATGTTCTATCAACTAGGCATAATCAATTATATTTTGTTTAGTTATATTTAATATAAAACAAATAATTTTGTGCAGTAATTAGATCTTTTCAAAGGAATTCTTTTTTCTGTTGATTTTTAATTTTACTGTAAATTCACACTTAAATGAAAACTGGACCTGTGATACCGTAATATTTTCTAGAAAGGGTTAAAGTTTTACTCTTCGTACATAAAGTTTTGAAGTGGGTACAGTAATTGAAATTATTATTTTAGAGCAAATATGTAAACACTATTGTATCAGGAAGAGGGGAAGGGGCAGTTGATATTATCATACCACCCACCAACCACCACCAAATGCAAATCCTGGGTGTGAAGAAGAATGCGTAAACACAGACATGTTAACCAGTGACAGAGGGTAGGCCTAGGATCCGATTTTGGTACAAATTAGCTTAAATATTACCATTTACATCCTTTAAAATAAAATTTTTTCCTTGACCCCCACTTTTTAGGGGGCATCGCTGACTCTCTATCTTTCTTATCCCCCTACTTCGAATCAATTTTCCAAATATTACAGTAGTTGAAATATATAGTGGTGCAATTATGAAAATTATTATGTAAAAAGACCCCCCCCTCCCCCCAGCTTAAATTTCTGGGTGTGTCCCTGGCTGCAAATAGTATAAGCAGTGGGGAAGCGGCCTTGACAATAGTAACTGTCATAACACTAAATAAAAATGTTTTTTAATTTTTCTTTTTTACCCACTTTGATAGACTTATGGTCTGAGACATCACTCTCCCAATAAACTGGCTGTTGATGATGGGGAGATCAGGGTTCGATCCCAGCCGGGTGGTTTTATCATAAATAATTTTCTACTCTCTTTTCACGTGGATACGGGTGTACTTCCTAAAAATTCAACCATACTTATCCATGATTCTTAAGCATAATTAGTACATAAGGGTATAACCCAAATGGATATTAAGACTTGGTACTAAAAAAATCTTTTGGTGGAGGGGCGTGTCAGACAACTGGGGGGCCTTGCAAATGAAATTGGGCAAGCCTCTTTTAAATAAAAATGATAAAACAATAGTTTCAATATTAAACTGTTGTGAAGGTATTCTTAATAAACACACTGCTAAATATCAAACACGCATTCTGTGCTGTGTTTAGGTTAGTGACACCATGACACAGTTTAGTATTGCGCCTTGTGGCCATTTTGTGTGTTCTTTTGTTTTTAGTGTTGATGTTTAGGTGTCAGGGCTTCCTCTCGAGAATTGAGATGCGTGTTTTATACCAGGACAAAAGATGTGCTGTTTAATAAATAAAACTAAACTAATGTTACCTGTGACAGTGATTCCCAAGCCATTGCCCCTATTGGCCAGTTTGACCAAAAAGATGCCGCTGGCAGGTACCACCGAGTCTGCCACATTGAACTCTACCGTGAGAGTGATGTGAGCCCCTTCACACTCACTCAGGAGCTGAGTGACACTCTCTGTTGACTGCAATGACTTGTTGTTCAGGGTAAGAAGACGGTCCCCAACTTGGAGACACCCACACCTCATACACAAGGAGAGTACTTTAATCAACATACACCAACACAGTTGTTCTGTTGTTACCTGTGGTTGAGATGGGCTATAAAACCTAGTGATGGGCGAGTCATTCAAAGTGAACGAATGAGCAGATCTTTCACGCCTTCATGACACACTAACTCATCACACCTCTGAATCACTGACCAATAAAGTCTATACTCAATCCTCCCCGAGTCAGGCCTTACAGAAGAACAAACGAACAAGCCAAGCGAACGAAGAGCTGCTGCAGTAACCAGCTCAACTAACAAAGAAAAGTGTCGACTCTTCAGTTTGACTCTTTATTTCCATAAACAAACAGCAGCGCTGTTTATAATAATAAAACAGCAATAACTAACACAAACCCAGTTTATCTCAAACTATAGTGTAACTGGCATAATATGGTAGATATGACAGTCGGAAAAGTCACTAGAATTATAATAAAGGCAAAAGGCATATTTATATAAGACACAAATAGTAATCGATAAAATATCGATTCTGTCATAACCACAGAAGCAATATTTGAATGTTTGTTGATTTACATAACTCGAGTGGACGCACGCGCTAAAATTGCTGGCTTAACATGTAAGAAGTAACGTACTAGAAAGGTTACAAGAGAGTGCTGACAATTCATAACAATAATTGAACGAGTTGGCCAGAAAAGAGTACAATAGTGCGGTATAAACTACCTTTACTTTTTGGCAACTGGGCTGTGATAATCCCATCTATATCACAAGCAGTCACTCCGTTTGACACCATACCCTATCAGACCGTATCTTCCGTTCATCAGTGGCGGATTTAAAATATTTGCGCCCCAAGGCACAATTATAATAT
>CABFWB010004880.1:12570-40863 GCA_902151455.1 Timema bartmani | reverse complement strand
CCCCCCCCCCCCAACTTTTTTTTTTCAAAAGCTTTAGGAAGTTTCGGGGGAAAGAAGTGTTGGGGTGGGGGCAGAAGTTAATATTCGAGAAAAGATTTCTACGAAAGATAATCAGGCATGTACATGCCCGACAGTAGCTTATGTTTACATTATGAAGGAAAGGAGACTGACATCAGTTACAAAGCGATTGCAAAGTACAGTTATTTGAAAATAAATATTGTTGTTCTGATCTTAAATGGAACTATTTCAATAAGGTTTGTCAATAATTTTTAAATGTAATTATTAAAATAAAAATATAATAATAAAAATAAAAATAATGTCATCCAAAATGTGCCGCCCTCTGAACCCGTCGCCCCTAGGCCCGTGCCTAGTGGGCTTATAGTGTAGATCCGCTTCTGCATCCGTCGAGCACATGGTCCAGAGATCTAGTTCTGTAGAGGTCACGTGCAGTAAGTCAACTTCATCGGTCTAAGTATTCACAAGTTAAGCTATTTTTTCTATGAGCGCAGGCGTTCATTCTTTTTATTTCTTTATTTTACGACTTAGCATAACATTTTGTATTATCTTTTAGTAACTACTATTAAAACAAACATTCTTAAACCTACACATTCTTATTTCGAACCCACACAATCACCTTGCTTGCAACCTTACCTTTCCCGCAAGCTATTCTAACAGATCAAGCCCACGGGGGTTAGGGTCGTGACAAATATTGTCAGAAGCGGAATTTTATGAAATGGGCTGTCCCACCATTGGGGTGTAACATATACATACATGTGGTGAAACAGTCTCCTGAAATTGGTGTGTTAATGTGGTGATTTTGCTTAGTGAAGGAGTGCTCAGAAGAATGGAGGATTCAGTGGAAGTGGAGAATGATAGTTTAGAGAACGTCAAGAAAGGGGTGGATGGGAATACAGATGTCAAGGGAGATGTAGGAAAGGTGAAAAGAAAGAAGAAGGCAATCAAGGTAGTTAAGTGTAATTTAGAAACAATAAATAAGTTTTTAGATTTATATGAACTGTATCTATTGGACTACAAGCAACTGCAGTACCTATATAGATATATGTGAAAGGAGATATTAAGTAATAAGAAGTCCTAAGTTTTCGCTTGTTTCTTCACTTGATTATTTGCTGTTCCTCTACATATCGTTCCTCAGCAACAATTCCAGTAACAATACTTATTGCTCTGCGAACATCTGGAATGTATGCAGACATTTCGCATACGCAACCAAAATAACCTGGCCACATTCAACTTCAACTCCAACTATTCCTCAAGTAAATCTTTCACGATATTAAAAAATGTGTGTAAACCTTTACTTGCACGACAGTTGAACTGGCATGGTTATTGTCATGTTTAGCTTCCGCTAATAGCCAACTGTCGTGCCAGTAATTTGTTAATGTCATACAAAGACTTACTTGCGGGACAGTCTGTTACTGTTCTAAGCAATGCACTGCACCTGTTCTCTGCAAGCTGTGACTGGCGCACCAATTGAGGCTTACACATGCAAATACAACTAGCGCGCACATTCAGCTGTTGCGACAATTAACTACTGGCAGCAATCTATTCAAACACTCGAATATTTGTGCAAGCAGAACATGTGTGATGCAAACTCTTTGATTTGCGTGCAAATAGAGGTTAACATTGTCATTTTGACACTCTTGTAACGACTAGCGCCAGTAAAACATGACAGTGTAAACCCCAAATTAGTTAATTATGTGAGGTGGTCAAGTAATTGCTAAAATAAGACAGTTCCAATTATTTCAACTTTATTTTATTCTCACTAAAATAAGCCAATTTTAACTACTCACAGAAAAATTACCAGCAATTCTTTAATAGTACTGCTAATATTCGCTATGGCGAGACATAATTACCACTGATTTGAACTATTTGGTTCTCACCACAATATAATGAGTACTAACACTGAACCAGCGGTTCCAAAACTTTTTGAATGCCGTACCACCCCAACAATTCCCGCAATTTGGAGTACCTACCACCAAGATGATGCTGAATATTTACTATTTTCGGTAAATTTTTAATGGTGCGCAGGGATATAATAACACATACTGCACGTCTGAGCTTGAATCAATGTTGCCACCCTTACAACCACCTATTAAATCTGTTCTACTTTTGGCTAGACTTTCTCCGAATATATTTTTAGGCTAAGAAGAGGCAATATCTTTTTCCGACCTAATTGGTTTGTTTGGCATCTCACGGCGTGCCACCGGGAATGATTGTACGTACCACAGTTTGGGAACCACTGGTGTACAATAGACTCCTTCAATTGTTGTTTATTTTCTTAATAAACTACACCAAGGGAAATTTTTCTTGTACAAATCATTACCGGTAATACTAATAAAAAAAATGAGTAGGCTTATGTAGCTTTTTTAATGAATACATTACTCAAATCAGTACGTACACAGACAAACTTATCAGTATCGTCTATTCTGGGTTCTCGGTAATAGAGGAGTCGTGATTCGAGTCCTAGCGAGGTGCAAAAACGACAACAATATTGTAACGTTGACAGGAGTGCATACCTGTCAGCTGGACTGTCGTGTCTAATGTCGCTGATGTAAATGCTGGATGGACTGGCGTGCACAGTGAAGCCGTACCCATGTTTGTCAGCGTGAAGAGTCAGGCCGAGTGTTTCTGTATGCCACACACCAGGTGGATCATTGTAGTCCCGACAATGTGGGCCTGGCAAACACACACACACTTGGTTAAACAGATTATAAATTGGGAGAAACATTCACGAGAAGATCTATTCAGCAGGACACAAATAGATTGCTGTGGACTATAACTAGTAAACAGAATACCTAGTGGTGTACCTATAGATTCTATGAACAACTGTTTTAAGGCGATTGGCCCTTTTCATTTGGCGTGGGAATGCAGAGCCATGGGAACAAACGGTTATCTTTAAGAATTTGTATTGTTTTGCCATTTTCTTTTCGGAAACGGTTTGTTCAAGAATAGAAACATGTTGATTAAGTTATACTTTTTATTTACACACCTCCTTTATAATTTTAACAGTGGTCAAATATCAATTTTGACATTTTTCAATAGAAAACTGCCGGCTGCATGGCAAAGAATAAGAAAATGTAACACCTTAATAAACATTGATACAATATCTCAGAAGAAGTGTTGAAAATATTAGGCCTACTATAAAAAAAATTACCCGTTCTCGAGAAAACTGATATTTCCAAACGTATGATTTTTCCGCAAGACCTGTCTGGTAGCTAGCGCCATTTACGTTTTCCATGACCCATCTGCTATTGTTGGCGCGGAAGGATACTTTGGTCGGTTGTGAAGCCATTCCCCCTCCCGCACACCATCCCACAAAATAGGTGTTAGACTTGCACTCGATAGGGCCAAGAGCCTTAAGACGTGTACTCAACTGTAAAACAAGTTCACTATAAACAAAATGATTTTTTTAACTCCACCTCAAATCATTAAAAAGTGTAGGTAAGCTAGTAAATACTTTCCGTTAAACATTTTTTGAATTTTTTTTCAGCACTGAGTCTTACTACTGTAGAGTATGACGTCACTCAACCGTCACCGCGCGCTCAGGAACTCTGGGCCCGCCATATGGGGCGCTAGAGGGCAGGTCACGTGGTCTTGCTTACTGTAGAGTATGACGTCATTCTACCGTCACCGCGCGCTCGGGAACTCTGGGCCCGCCGTGTGTGGCGCTAGAGTGCAGGTCACGTGGTCTTGCTCTCTGGTTTTCACGTGGATGGGACCACAATTCAACTCTCGCTCACTTGACTAACGTACTTATAAAGTCAGTCGAACATGATAGTACTTGCTTGCACATCAAACGAAACAGTTGTATCACACATTGTTATTTATAGATCAGCTGTGATTGTAACATCACACGAACCTGTAAACCTTAAATGTTTAAAAAAGGCTTTCAGCTCTTACCAATTAATAAACGTTCAGTAATCTGGCATCGAACATTGTTCTTTATTTGGACCACCTGTGATTGTAACCAAAATCTGCACGCTTCCAGTAACTAAGTGGTTAAAAAGGTCTTATGAACAACAAACAAACAAGAAGGTTCCAAGAAGGTTTTACGGTAACAGAGCTAACAAGAGGGTTTCACTACCTGCTCGGGTTATACACTTATGTACAAATTACGCTAATGGTTTTATGGATTAGGAAGGTTATAATTTAGAGGAAATATACATGCATGCTGATGATACCGTACCCCGCCTCCAGATATACCAGGACGATGATGATAATGATGATGGATTGTACTTTGAATATAAGATATGGGCATGTTCAAAAAAAGAAAGTTCGTACTGCCCTTTGCTCTTCCTTTCTGTTCCAAAAAGAGAACCTCCTAAGCTACATCGTTCATGTTGAAACTTTTCAGCTTATTAGCGAAATTCATTAAAGTCCATGTCTTTGAAGCATGTTTAGTGTTGCGTTATTCGTTGAGGACACTTAAATCTCAACTCTGTACAAGAAAGTTTTCCGGGCATACCAATGCTGTTTACACGTGTGCTGGAGGAAATGTCCGACTCATCTATGAACGGTTTAAGTGGTTTGAGCCTAATCGGTCAGAACATTTATGATTCAATCAAGATGATATGAGATCGGTTATTCCTTCTCTCCTTTACATAATTGCTCTAAGCAGTGCAATGAGTTCGATTAACTGTCATTTTTCTGCTGAGAAGAAGAAGAAGCGGTAGAATAATTGGTTTCATACTATTCTTGGACTTTGAAGGACTTCAACATACAGATTACCTTGAGTGTTTCCTTTAGACGTGTGTCATCAGTGGTGAGCACTTGACTAGTTACATCTTTCCAGCCTACATACCCTCTCGATTAACTTCACCCATCATATCAACATCAATGGTTAGAAGCTAGATGTGATCTAAGCCACTGGTTCTCAAAATGGGGTCCCCGAGACTCGAACAGGGGGTCCACGAGATCGTCCAGTTGCTGATGATACCGTACCCCGCCTCCAGATATACCAGGACGATGATGATAATGATGATGGATTGTACTTTGAATATAAGATATGGGCATGTTCAAAAAAAGAAAGTTCGTACTGCCCTTTGCTCTTCCTTTCTGTTCCAAAAAGAGAACCTCCTAAGCTACATCGTTCATGTTGAAACTTTTCAGCTTATTAGCGAAATTCATTAAAGTCCATGTCTTTGAAGCATGTTTAGTGTTGCGTTATTCGTTGAGGACACTTAAATCTCAACTCTGTACAAGAAAGTTTTCCGGGCATACCAATGCTGTTTACACGTGTGCTGGAGGAAATGTCCGACTCATCTATGAACGGTTTAAGTGGTTTGAGCCTAATCGGTCAGAACATTTATGATTCAATCAAGATGATATGAGATCGGTTATTCCTTCTCTCCTTTACATAATTGCTCTAAGCAGTGCAATGAGTTCGATTAACTGTCATTTTTCTGCTGAGAAGAAGAAGAAGCGGTAGAATAATTGGTTTCATACTATTCTTGGACTTTGAAGGACTTCAACATACAGATTACCTTGAGTGTTTCCTTTAGACGTGTGTCATCAGTGGTGAGCACTTGACTAGTTACATCTTTCCAGCCTACATACCCTCTCGATTAACTTCACCCATCATATCAACATCAATGGTTAGAAGCTAGATGTGATCTAAGCCACTGGTTCTCAAAATGGGGTCCCCGAGACTCGAACAGGGGGTCCACGAGATCGTCCAGGGAATCTGTGACCCGAAAGCTTATATATCTAAAACAGGCAATTGCAATATCTCTGTTAGAATTAGTTGTTTATCTGTGCCACACACATACATTTCTTCGTATGGTCTTGTGAGTATCGACAGTAACGTTGCAAGCTGGTTGTGTGTCATCTCCCTATCCAACCATTCACCCTGCTTCATCTTCAGCCAGCGAACTTGAGATATGCTGGTTGTATGTCATCTCCACATCCGACCATTCACCCTGCTTCATCTTCAGCCAGCGAACTTGAGATATGCTGGTTGTATGTCATCTCCCTATCCGACCATTCACCCTGCTTCATCTTCAGCCAGCGAACTTGAGATTCTTCGTCCAAATTTTCGAACGAGATCGGTGGTTTCACAATGCAAGCTAGCTTTAATTTCTTGTTTAAAGATCGCATCACAACTTCCTTAATGATCAATAGTTCATTCGACTTCTTCAAACTGTGAAAGTTAACGATGAGGATAGACATGGTTCCAAAAATAAACAGGCTACTTGCTCGCGTTCGTATGCAGCATATAAAGGCTACATTCTTTTATTAGGTGAAAAGTGTTTGTGACATCAGAGTCTTCACCGCGACCACAATCTGAGCATGGCAGGCAATCCAGAACATCTGCATCTGTTTTTAAATGGTCTGCAAAATCGTCAAATACGAACATGATTTGAGATTAGCATATGTCAAAAGAAATTTCTAGGGAAGAAGTTTCCTTCTTTAATAAGAAAAATCGTCCATCGAACTCGCAAATAACATTTATTATTTTCACTCCATTTTCGCAGCAGCCAGACATTTTGAAGTGTGCACACAAAGTTAGTCTTGAAGTGACTGCTACATTTCCCCATCTGTACACCCATTTTAAGTTTATGTAGAGAAGGACAACCAAAGTCTTCGATCTTGATGATGTCACGTTCTTGTCCGAGAAGGTGGTGCAACCTTCTCGAGACCCTTCACATAGATTACGTTCTCATCGGCCAGATACGTTTTTATGCGATCGGACAACTGGTGATATGGGATATTACCGTCATACCAATGAAATCCATGTTGGTTGTATGTTAGATGATCACATTTTCTTGTATCATCGTACGACAGTTCATTCTATTCGTACGGCGGAAGAAAAGTGAAGTGTGCTTGCAGTGATTCGAAAGCAACCTCTTTGAAAACCAACCCTCGGTCTATTAGGAAACCTTGAACGTCACAAAACATAATCCTGGTAGATCGAGTCTGAAGAACGGATTTAGACATTTTACTAACGGTGCTATCCAAAGGATTATATTGAATGATGCGGTCGTGAATGATAATACAATAGTTGCTTGTGGGTAGAGGTATGTTAACGCTAGTTTCGAATTCAATCTCAACATTTACTAAAGCAGATTTTATCACTTCTGATTGCTTGGAGCAGTCATTACTGTAAGTGGAGCTAGTGTTTTATATTCGGAGAGAGTTAATAAGGGTTCAGGGTTATTTCCATAATATTAACTTTGAAAAGCTGCATATATCTCGTATAATGTCGAGTACTTGTTAGCGTCAAATTTAACGTTCAAGTTTCTGCATGGATAGCTTTCCTCATTGAGTTTCTGTCGAACGTTTGTCAAATGGATATGGTCGAAGATGCTGTGGCTACTAGCGCTTGCATTGTTGCGAGCAGTCTGAAAACCTAGAATAATGTAACAAGGTTTCTCCAGCTGGGTGGAAGTCTTGAAGTTCCAAACATGCTTTGTCGTGTGAGGAAGCTCTGAATGTTCATGCAGTTGCCATATGCGAAAGAGTAGCTCTACTTGTAGCATGCCATTTATATGATATGACCTCTACGATTAAAATTCCATAAAGACAATTAAAACAAGATAACAAGTACTAATATATTCTAATAAGATGGGGCAGGTGTTAACTCACTGTGAATTGATGTTGTCGACTTGTGTTTACAAATTGAGACACGAGCAAGAAACAAGTTGTTGAGACCACTATCTGGCAACGCAGCATTCTCTCCCCTTCACAGCACGAGAAACATCAGACATAAAGTTACGTTATGGGTACTGTAATCCTCTCTAATGAGCCAGCATACCTGACTTGGACTTTGCTCACTGCCATCCCTTCAATGGATACATTCCATTATGTAAGTACAAATCGCCTGAAAATTAGTGACTCATAATTTAAAAGTATTTCCCCCAAGAAAGCCATAAAAATAATGACATGATAAAACAAACCACAAAATATGTAACAAACAAGACATCAATAATTTCACATGGCCATAATTTCCAGAAAAGTAAATCAAGACAATCAACATAAGATAAGTGAATGCTTGCATTAGCCTACAAAAGAAAAAGTTGCCACACAAAGGCCTGTGTTATTTTATTGAGCCTCTAGTGGTAACAATGAATTGACGGTTTATTGTTGGGTTATAGACGTGTTTGATTTTGTATCTTGACTCAATTTATGGACATATTGTAAGATCATATTATTTTGAGTTGATTCCTGCGAGATGTTAATCTACGCTTGCACATTTACTTGGAAGTGAAGCAGAGTAGAATCAACATCTTGTTGAGAATATTATATCCTGTTGGCGAGTGAGCATGTAGTGTGGTGTCAAATGTTTTCCCGCTCGATTTTCGTGCCAAGTTTGATTTTATTATTGTAATATATAGTATTCAGTATGTAGAGTTGAAAAATTATGGGTGCCATGTTTTTCTTTAAAAACTCTGTGTTTTTTTCCAAGATGGTGTCCAACATAGGCGCTGTATTGTATATTAATTTTGTTTTTATGTATCTTGTCGATCTAAGAGTGGAATTCTAAGTTTTTTGGCTTCAGGAATTTGAATCTAAACCTGAAACATGTAAAATGTGCCTGTAAGCTGTTTTTGTCTATTTGTATCTTTAATCACCTTGAAACTTATTTTCTCCAAAGTGTTTGTCTTCCAACTTTTACGAACCGATGATTACGCTTCTGTTATAAATATTTTTATCTTATATTGTTTGTTTTTTGTTTTAGAGGAATTATATATGGATGATTGCTTTTGAAAAATAATCGTTGATGCGTATATAATGACAGCATGATAAACCGCCTAGTGTGTTTGAAGGGAAGGCCTGACAAAGATGCGGTACTAAAACTTAAAGACTATGCTAATAGGCGCGCGAGTTATGGGGAATATAGATTTGCACTCCTTTATGAAAGCATCACAGAACACTCCGAAGAAGACTTTCTGATGAAAACAGCGTACCACAGTGAATGTTACAAAGATGTCGTTCATACTAAAAAGCTGCGAAGAGCAGAGAAGAGATACTTGAATTCAGCACCTCTTCCTCCAACGTCCATCAATGTCCTCAAGTTGTAAAAATTAGGGTGAAATCCTAAGAACTAGAAGTTCTGTATTATCTATCAGAGAAAAGCACTGTGTTTTTAAGTGTGAAGAGCACAATACAGAAGAACTGTTCTTTGTGTCAACAGTATCAATGGGAGAAAGAATCTTGTTTCTAAAGGAAAACACAACAGGCATAGACCTGCAAGCAGCATTCGCACTAATCAATGAACCACTTGACTGTATATCATCGTAACTGTCTTAGCCATGAGGAAAGGAAATGTAAACGAGAAGGGAAAGCACGTGATATACCAAACAAAAGTGTATGTTACATCGCAGACATAGACATAATAAATATTATAAATTGTTCTCTCGGTGCTGAAAACATCATCACTATGAATGAACTCCATCAAGAATACAATAAATTATTGCCAGAATATGGAGCTGAAAATGAAAAAGATGATCACAAGAAACATTTCAAACAGCTGGTTAGTACGCAAATCACAGAAGTAGATTTGGTAAGATCACCTCGTGTAAATGAGAGTGAACGTATAGTAGCAAGGACAGTTTTATCGGAAGCCGTAGAAGAAAATGAGATTGACGAAGAAGATGTGAAGTGTTTGTCCAAGGCCGCAGCCATATACGGCGCGAAATCAGTAGCAACAACAGGGTCTCCGGAAGATATTTGAAAGTGGGGGAGGGGAGCTCAATTGAGAGGGAGTCCAGAGGTCCTAGCAGGGTGGAATTATTTTAGACCATGGATAACTTTTGAAGATATTTAAAGGAGGTTTATTTTTCATGGATATGTAAGAGCATAATTATTTAAGGTTTATTCTGGCAAGAGGTTAACCCACGCTTGCACATTTCCTTGGAAGTCAAGAGTGTTGGGTTGCCATCCTGCTGAGAATAGCATATATCTCATATAGATTACATCCTGTTGACGAGCGAGCACGGTGCGACCGATGGACCTTCTGGCTTGTTGGACACATCTTGATCAGCAAGTTTAAAATAGTACTAACACCTTGTTTAGTGATTGGTTGATTAAAAAGTAGGGTTGGAGCTTCACCCCAGTTGAAGAGAAGCCATGCTTGGTGCATGAGAGTCGTCCTCTAGCAACCACTGACTAAAACACGGAGGGGAAAAATATGTTATCTGGTAGTTCACCCCACCGGAGGGTCGATCGCGGGTCTAGAGGAAGTTTTGCGAGTCCCGTTATCGTGCATGTTCCCTCGTCACGGGAGATCTACCCGTTTACCTATGTAGTAGTTTAGTCATCTGAATCGATTAATAAATATACATTATTGGACTAACATTCGAGTCTCACTCCCCACGAACCACCCATTCCAACCCCTACCGCTTGGGGTCCATCCCAACCATGATGTAAGTCCCTACGGTGCCACGGGAGTGTTGTAGTTAGGGTTGGCTACCGGGCACCCAAATAAAATGGGGACGTTATTGATAGTACATATTTGTGTGTATTTATTTGTCATTAAACATCGTAACAACATAGTAGGAACTTGTGTGGAGAAGAATGTGGTGACATTTTTCGGTCAACAATTAAAAATTATAGGTAGGCCTCGTCTATATTTTTATTTTATAGGTAATAATACTATCCAGTGGTATTAGTGTGATAAGGGTAATTAGCAAAAAAAAAGGGTGTGCTTAAAGTACTGGATCCCAAGCCAAAAGGGGAATTGTAAACCCTCCTCCGAAAATGTTCCGAAACTTGAATGCCCTAAGAAGCTATTTAGAGTGGTCCACACTTGGAAAAATTTACGAAAATTATATTCTTCTTGAAGTTATTTGGAGTGGTTCTCCCCCAGATTTTTTTATTTGTAATTTTCTAAAAGCTACTTAAAGTGTTCCTCACCTGAAAGTCTTTTTCAAATTTTTTACCTGTAGTTGCTATTTAAGGTTATCTTCCCCTAATTAAAATAAAAATTAGATGCCTCTATTAACTTTTTAGAGTGATTATTTAGTGGCAACTCTTTTAAAATGTGATGCCTCTAGAGGATATTTTGAGTTAAAAAAATTGTGTTTAGTGCACATAGCCAAATAAATATTTCTTACATTCATGTAGGTGCTATGGGTTATTCACAGCTAACAATAAGGATACTGAAGTGGAGGGCGTTAAATTCCTGGGAGATTAAACATTGGCCTTACATTCTGGTGTCCTTTCATTTTGAAATATATCATCCAGGCTAGCGGGTGATTAAAATATTAAACCCAGCTGATTTCTGCTGATAAAATATATTTATTTAACACACGTTCAAACAGCGCCAGACCAAATAATATTTACTTTCTCAGTATTTTATAGTAAAAGCTATAGGCCAACATAGATAATCTCATAATTTTAATTGCCTTTAATTAAATTCTTGGCACAAAGATCATCAAGAAATCACATTAATTGGAGATAGAACTAATAGTTGGTAATGGTAATGCTCTCTACTTCGTATTTAACAAATTATTGCAAAATATTAAAAAAAAACTTCAATAACATTTTATAATTTATCAGTCTTTTCCTTGACTTTTCATGTCACACCCAATTCATTCACTTTTACTGGTTTTCTGTGTTTCCCATGTACACTCCGTTTAGCCTGAGTCTCATGGTCGTAAGGAGAATTCCAAATTGTAAGTCTATGGCATAATGTTAAGACTTCTGAGAAATAAGAACATTATTTTAAAAAGTGTTGGTGGTAGCTTATTTGTGTGATGGAGGAAAGGGGAAATATCAAAATTTATTTATTTAAGGAATTTTTCTACCTCCCAGTTTGTGTTTAAAAATTGGATGCCCTAGAACGTATTTGGAGTGGTCCTCAAAAGTGGAGAGTTTTTGAAAATTATACTAATTTAAGAGAAATTTGGAGTAATCCTCCTCCAGCAAATTTTTTTAAATTGGATGCCTCTAAAAGTTATTTTAAGTAGCGCTAGACCAGATTTTTCATAAATTAGATCCTCTAGAAATAATTATATTGTGGTCCTGCTCCAGAAATTTTGATGCCCAAATAAAACTATTTAGAAGGCTCCTCGCCTTACTTTCAAAGTTAGATGCCCCTAGAAGCTATTTGAAGTTGTCTTCCCCCTACACATACTTTTAGATGATAAACTACTATCTCTGAAGGTCAGATGGCAGAGTCAATATAGGATAAATAGTTACACAGACATTATTTTGTGATCAACATTAAAAACTTCAGAAATTTTCAGGGAGATGTGGGGGTATGAACCCCATAAATACCCCTTCGCTACGTCCATGCTATATTTCTATCCTATAAGCTAGGCCATAGTTGAACCATTCAAGGTAAGCCTGCTACCTTTCAAGGTAAAATAACTGTACGTATCAACCCTGTAAAGACTCATATTGTGCAAAGAAGCTTAACGGACCTTTAAACTAGGGTTGATTAAATATTTAGTATTTCTCTTACAAACCAAGCATACACACTCAAAAAAATTATCACAACAATATTTAACGTAGGATTAAAATTATAAAATATTTTATTCAAACCAAAACAAGAAAGCATATTAATTTTATTGATGTCCAGCTTTTTAATTTTTTAGGGTTGATAAAAATATGGCAAAAATAAAATTTGAACAGAGGTTTAGAATCCACCTCATGCTAAAATTAAACTGAGAATTTTTTTCAATTCTTGTTTTTACTGTGGAAAAATTCAATAAGTATTACTACCCATTGCCTTTAAATTTTGGTATTGTTTATATTTAAGGCAATAACAATTAGGCCTAGTGTTAGTTACTATATTTTTGTAAAAGAGTATTTCCTCGTGTTAGGAAAGTTAAATTGAAAAATTAGGGCATTTTAGTTTTATATTAAATTTATTATAAATATGTGTCTTTATTACTTAAAATTACCAAACTTATGGTAATAGATTTATGTTTTATACAATGGTTTTGAATTTACTTGGTCTCAAGCCCCCCTTGCCTCTCATGTTCCGGAGCCCCTGAGCAACAATAACTGGAAATTCAAGGGGTAGTTTAATTAAACTATATTCTTTTTTAGAAGTGGCTAATTGGAGGAACCAAAAACTGCCGGCTAATGGAAGAACGCGGGATGATCTTAAGAGACTGACAAACTTACTGTCTCAGAAAATTATTTACAACTTCAAAAGTGATAGGTAAATATCAAATCAACCAAAGCCTAAAGCAAGTTTTCAGTCAAGAAGAGAAACACCATTATAAACTGGTGTTCATAAGCAAACAAGGAACAAAAATCTCATCGAGACCCCGTCCCGCTTGCAAGTAGGAAGTACGTACAAACTTAAAATTCAATTGGAAAAAAGGGTTTCCTCTGCTGTGTGTGAAATAATGGAAGAAACTGGTGAATTCTACACTCCCTAAATTGTCAAAGAGGGACAGGATGTAACCTTTGCAATTGATAACATTGATTTCCAAAAGAATACCCCTGAAGGACAGCAAACTCTTCACGGCATCCTATTCCTATTTTTTTTAAGTTGGAAGTTTTACTGTAAAAAAAACAACAGGAGTGCCATTTACAAATCTTTTTATTGATCAAACTTTGAAGCAGAAAACTAAAGACCTAAAAGTCAATGGGGGAGTAGTTGGACTGACAGAAGGAAGAAGCTCTTAACCGTTACTTCTTGTGTGCACCAGAGATTTCACGATTAGTCTCAAACTTAACTGACGAATAATGATATATGAAAACTTCAGAAACCTCTTCCAAGCACTACCAGCTCTCAACATCTATGTAGGTCAGAATATTATTTTCAAATGTAGGCATTGTAAAGGAGAGTATTCGTGAACACTGTGAAGGTAACCCTTTCCATGACAATACTGGTCTTGGAAGTTCCACAGCTACAAAACTATGATATTCTGAACCGTGATTCTAAGGGTAAATAACAATAGAGACAGTTTAGAATCACCGCTTGCCCTGTACTGCACTATGCATATGTGACGGGAAGTGTAATTAACAGAATTAATGTAAAGTACATGTTAAGTACAATCACTAGTTTAAAAATTGTAAGTCAATACTATAAATTGACTGAATGGACTGAACATGAGAGATTAAGATAATTAATTGGTAGGGGACCTAGAATCGTATTTCCTCATATTATTATTTTCATATCTTCATATAAAACAATAATAATACCATGTTTTATCTGTTGTCTGATACTTACTCTTACACCTGCATACACAAAATGTTATCCTGCAGCTGAAATAACGACGTAAGTATAAAGGTCGGGTGTTCCTATCAAAATTGTCAGATCAGCTTCAAAGAGGGTTTAATTAATTTGCATTGATGATATGCATTGGTTGATACCAAGACCGTTGTCCTGTGTTGCTTGGTTTAGGAGATATGAAAAAAAACGCAATTTTTATGTAAAAAAAAATTAAGTCAAGCTTAATGGCGGACCCTTTGATGTAGGATAAATGATACTATAAAGTTATGATTTTATTTTTATGTTATAGCAATAAATTAGTCATAATATATTTTTAATGTTAATATAATTACAATAAAAATAAAAATAAAATAAATATAGGTATTATATTTGTACATCTTTAGACATAATAAATTTTTTAATGTAAAAAAGAATTACAATAAAAATGAAAAGAAAATATATTATGTATTATATTTGTACATTTATAATTACTGTTAATTTATGTGAAGAATAGAACTGCTTGTGTGACATTAAAATATCATTTAAATCTGTAGCCATTTTAGTGACCATCCCCTTAAATCTCATCTCACACTAAGACGATTTCATTCCACATTTTTGCATAGCACTTAATAGCAAAAAAAAGGCTTGCTTACACAAATAGGTTGTTGGAAAAAGCATTAAGTGTTGCAGTGCTTTTTTTAAAGTGCTTTGTGCTGGCTGACGAGCAAACTAATATAAAAGTGAATTTACAAATTTTCCTCTCAAAGATTTGGGCACAAGGGGCGTGGTCAACCACCCACTTTTCAGCCTCACCTTCTCGCCGGGATTTAATATGAAAGGACATCTATAGTGTGTTTAGTAGAGAGCAGCAATTTAGACTTTTATATAACATTTTATAATATCTAAATAATATATAAAGTTATGTCACAGATTCTCTGGACGATCTCGTGGACCCCCTGTTCGAGTCTCGGGGACCCCATTTTGAGAACCAGTGGCTTAGATCACATCTAGCTTCTAACCATTGATGTTGATATGATGGGTGAAGTTAATCGAGAGGGTATGTAGGCTGGAAAGATGTAACTAGTCAAGTGCTCACCACTGATGACACACGTCTAAAGGAAACACTCAAGGTAATCTGTATGTTGAAGTCCTTCAAAGTCCAAGAATAGTATGAAACCAATTATTCTACCGCTTCTTCTTCTTCTCAGCAGAAAAATGACAGTTAATCGAACTCATTGCACTGCTTAGAGCAATTATGTAAAGGAGAGAAGGAATAACCGATCTCATATCATCTTGATTGAATCATAAATGTTCTGACCGATTAGGCTCAAACCACTTAAACCGTTCATAGATGAGTCGGACATTTCCTCCAGCACACGTGTAAACAGCATTGGTATGCCCGGAAAACTTTCTTGTACAGAGTTGAGATTTAAGTGTCCTCAACGAATAACGCAACACTAAACATGCTTCAAAGACATGGACTTTAATGAATTTCGCTAATAAGCTGAAAAGTTTCAACATGAACGATGTAGCTTAGGAGGTTCTCTTTTTGGAACAGAAAGGAAGAGCAAAGGGCAGTACGAACTTTCTTTTTTTGAACATGCCCATATTCTTATATTCAAAGTACAATCCATCATCATTATCATCATCGTCCTGGTATATCTGGAGGCGGGGTACGGTATCATCAGCAGACTCCTCATACTCAGGCTCGAGAAAGGTTTCAGGATTATCGCCTTCCCTGAGTTTAGACGAGACAGCTCTCCCAGCATTTTTTTTGTTAACATGCAGGACTCGCCTTCGCACAATTTTGAGGGTCCTCTCCCTTGGAGAGTAGTGTCGCACCCCTCACCGTAAGGTATCTTCTGATATGCAATGAGATAGTTCACCCAGCCCGCTCACTCAGGTCTTCTGACTTGTACCCTAACTTTTAGATCATAGTGTATTAATTATATATACAAAACTCTATCCAAACGTTTTATATAAGCAATGAAGAGGGAAAACTGGGGAAAAGTTAGGATGTGGCTCGAGCATGTATTCTTTGTAGTTGTGTCAGGTTTAACCTGCTGTAGACAGGTTGAGACCCACCTGATGAGCCTCCCACATGGTCTGCATAAGAAGAAATAAAATATCCAAATATTATATCAGTTTGTTTTACTGGAATCTAGTTCAAGCACCATTAATTCCAGGACTCTTCCGTCAGACTTAACCCTTTGATTCCCGATCGCATTTATGCCAACATAACCCTATACTTGATCAGACTTTTTTTTGAGTCATTCATTCTTCGTAGTTATACAATATTCTACAATAGTCCATATACCATACTGACATGGCATTTGCACATTTATTGTTAAAAAGCATCATTGGTCAAATTAATTCATGAAGTATTCATGACATTTAATCATTATTCATGTTTGTTACTTAAACAGCATTTATCATAATGTTACATAAGACTTCATCATTTTCATGCTTGATATTTATATTAAATGACTGCCACGCTTTAGCATCGTACGATTGGGAACGATTTTAATACTGTGACAACATCACATATAACTTATAAACATCAACATGGGACATTAAAACAAGACGCCTCGACTGATTACATTAACTAGACTACACATCTGACTATGATTGCATTATGGTTCTATCTTATACTAAACATAGGTCATGCCCTGATTTATCTTACAAGTCATTCATGTTTGGACTGACAAAGTATTGATTGAGTTAAGATACCAGAATCAATGTCATAGCATATTTCAATGCAAACAAGCTGGTAAAATCATACCAGGGTTCTAAACTGTGACTTAATGAAACGGGAGTCAGGGTGATTGTATTTAGTGCTTCACTCGGAAGGACAGTCATGCTGAACTCGTGCAAAGTATGAGTCGGTTCTCCGTTGACGTAAGATCCACCAACGAGATTGCATTCGACACGAATCACATTCACGTGTAAGATATTCACAGTATTTGTCGAGGTGTATGTTTTCCCTGTGGGGAATAATAACATGTTCTAAGCCCAACAAAGATGGAACGTTCCTGGCTGACTAAAGTCCATAGACTTATTACAATTGATGTAACTCTGGTATCACTAATGATAGTGAGCTTAACATCGCTCAAGACTTCTCGCCTCAAGTATCAATTCAAAGCTTCAAGCTCACAAGTACCTGAAGAAACGATATATTCTTTCTATTCGAAATAGAATGTATTATTAAGTTCGTCTATGCTCGTTATGGAACTGAACGTCGATAGAATGACCAGTCTGATAAAACATTCTTCATGATGATTCTCTTCTCCCAGCAGGATATGCGGAAAGTTACTTTCCATCTGATTTGATCTCTGACCGGATAGCGTAAGTGTCATACACATGATTACTAAGATCGATTGTTAGTGCGAGTATTTAAGGAATTAAGGAAGGCTAGAACAAGAGGTCCGCAGAATAGAGTATCGTGCTCTTGATACCGTTTGTGATTATAAACGATTGGCCTCTCTCCAATATATTGTACTAATTTGATCGATGGTCTTAGATCGCCAAAAGTATTCAACACGTTCTTACGCCAATAAATGCGTACCCTTACCGCTATCTCTATCGAGATTGATGATTGCACAGTCCTTTTGTAACTTACCATACCACTTACTCAAATATTTTTAATTTCGTACTGTACTTTAGCAGATTTGTTTCGGTAAGAGCACGTCCAGATAAATCCACTTACTCAAATATTTTTAATTTCGTACTGTACTTTAGCAGATTTGTTTCAGTAAGAGCACGTCCAGATAAAGCTTCAGTCAGTTTTTGTGTATGGTCATAGCTACATTCATTTTCCCATGGTGATATTCTCTATCGTTGCTTACGATTATGTCTCTGAGCCTTACTCAATTGTTTCGGGTTAGCCTTTGCAATTTTCAGGGCTTTCGTGATTCCATCAGCAGCTTCTGTGACAGCTTCTAATGCGACTATTAGAGGGAGTATAGGTAAGAACTCGACCTTCTTATTTTTCCTCTTCTTCGTACGACGATTATTAGTGCGTTGTTTATTCGCAAGTCATTGAAGATGACGTCCTTTTGTCACATAACCACTGAACTTAACTTTAGCTTTAATCAAATTCGCTAGAGCCCAAGAATCAGCTTTCTCTCCCCACTTTGAATCGGGTGCGAGTACTCTTTACCAAACTTTTTCACGATCTGCAGTATGACGCCCAGAAAAATATTTAACTTTGGAGTTGGGGATAACGTGCTCTTTACAAGCTGGATCCAACTCGTTAACGCCGGGATCACCTCGTTTCAAACGTTTTTCCAATTTGGTACCTAGTCCACAGTCCTGATATCCGAGTATATGCGCTTCAAACGGTAATTATGATCTTGTTTAGCAGTCCAGCTCTCTTCAAGACACTTAATGATTGATGTTTAAATATACGTGTACATTATATAGTCGAACTAGTTGGCATGTGGCTTGTAAAAATACAGATTCGTTACCCGTGCGTGATGACGATCATGATGAGCATAACGCCTTAACTCAGACACACGGTACGTTGTTACCTAATATTGTTCGCTGTATCATTTTCGGAATTTCAAATTGTGGGGAGACGAACGCCATGATCAGTCTGATTGAGGAACCGAACGGATTACTGTTCAGGAACGTGTACGTTTATTCTAAATCGTTGTCTAAACCCAAGTACCAACGTTTATCAAAAGTTCTCAAACTTGTCAAAGGTATGAGCTATTTTACTTTTTCTGACAATGAGGAGATCGCTCCATCGCCCGAGTCAAAACCAGACTCTGTATTAATTTTTTACAATGTTGCTTGCGATAAACAGTATAACATATATACTTATTTCAGTATGGATGGACATAGGTCTTTAGATTGTTTCTCTTTATGGCAGACCTACTCTAGAATCCCCAAACATATGCTGAGAAATAGTTCTAACCTGCTCATCTTGGTCGATAAAAACTTGAAACATGTCTATGACGATCACGTCAACACGGACATAAACTTCAGGAAATGTGTTCGTTATGCTGGAAACAAAAGTACGATTTTCTAGCTTTGAGTAAAGATCACAATATCTATAAGGGTCGATACAACTGCGGGTTATATACCTTTATCTTACCCGATTAAACTCACAAACTTAGTTTATGCTAAGACATTATATCGTCCATATCGAAATTCGGACATAGTCTCTAAAAGTATAAATCAGGCAGTGGTGGGACGGAAGAGAATCCTACTCTGAGACCAAGAGGATATTACAATGCAGGCTTGAGGAGGATCATCAACATCGAAGCTACCAAAATGTTTTCCACAAGTGTTACACCTCTATAATTGTAATTGATGTAACACATAATATTGAACAAATACTTTATCTCATTACCATCAAATGCCATTTGGACCCCTTATTGAGAGTTCGGAGAGGGAAATGAACTATGTATGCCAACTGTGAAAGAAGTAACATGCAAAGTATGGGTAGTGTATGGAAATGGTCCTATCAGCAGGAAGATCATCTCACGAGGCAAAAGAAGAGATACATTCTTTAAGTCCTAAGCTGCTCAGGTTGGAGAGGTCTATCAGACTACGTTGAATTGTGCAACATGATGACGAGACTTATCATGTTGGCAAAAGTGACAGGGGACGATAGGTATTATGATGATGAATCTGGCGCAACATCGCTTTGCCTATATTACTTTTGGATGCAGAATCTAAAGTCTATTTAGAACAGATGTCTTACCACGGTTTCGTCTACATCTACTTGGATTCAAGTTGAATCAGGAAGAATACGAGATATTTTGAGCTGCCTTTAAAAGATGAATATGGTTATAAGTTCAAGAGAACCGGAATCGTTTCCACTATGGGTGTGATCTTGAAGAACATTAACTGTTTATTGAAGCTCAAACCTATCAAGGGAGCACCTTTCAAAGAGTCAGAAAGTGATTTCATATATTTCATGTAGGAAATATTGTCATCGCCATAGCTAACACTACTTGTTGAATTAAGTTTTACTCACGTCTATATATAATACTAGGCTTGTTAATTGTAAGACATTAATAGCCTGCATCATGTCAAAGAAGGTTGCAAATGATATTATCAAAGCGAATTAGATCATTAAACTAAAGTGCAAATAATTACGTGAAGCACGGTACGAGTCTGATATAGTCGCGAGGGAAAATTTTAAAAACTATTACAGAACAGCTAAGCAAGACCCTAAAGATGAACTTGAAGGCTGAACCTGATGGAGAGAACGTTGAAAAGGAGGAAGATGTCTCTCCCGAGAGATTGCATAACAAACATGTATTGCTTTCTTATCTTTATACACCACTATCCCATTACGAAATATCTTAAAGTGTACGTTAAGAAGGTAAAACGTCCACGATTGGAGACATACATGTCCTGTTTAATAAGAGTGGCGGGGCTGTAATACTCAATAATATCATGGTTACTTACACTCGAGAACTTTTAGAGTTGCTCTTCATAAAAGCGCCAATGGGTTACACCAAAGAGGGCCTGAATTTATAAAACTCTATGCTTGATTAGAAGAACGCGCATAGATTCAGGAACAAACCTTACGGTCGTTTCAAGTAACGCACGGGATTCAAGTATTTACACAAATCGGACCAATGGTCCAGGACGAGCTCGAGGGGAAAGGATTATGCAAGATGAAGACAGGAAGAGGGATTGATTATACTTATTGGGACGACCCAAATGAATTGGTCTATCGGTTACGACTCTTGCACTCTTCGACAGAAGCAGGCCATTCAGCGCACGACAACGAGATCGTTATGATCAAAGAAAACTTGTCAAGGAGAAGATTGCACGTGAACTTCATCGACCTGCAAGACGTCGCTTTGTTATAAGACATGTTAGCGTATGAGGACTGAATGATCTATGACAAACAGATCTGGTCGAGATGGATACTTTAATCCAGATCGAACAAGATATTCAAGTACCTCCTCACGTCCAGTGACATCTATTTCAAACAACCTTGGGCTTCACCCGTAAAAGCTAGGACGGGGAAGAATATTACTGCGGCTATGACGTACGTCCTTCGTAAGGTGACCGCAAACAGTTTACCCCTCGTGCATCATCTGTAGACGAATAATTGCTCAGATCTTCACAGTTTCAATTTCAAAGATCTCATAGTGAGAAGGCGGATCAATTGACTTACAGCCTCTTATTGGTTGTGGTTAGCCACAGGTTAAGAAATAGGTAGGGAAAAGGGGAGAGAATCAGGTTCAGCGAATGGGGAATAAGCATAAGCCAATTTGGAGTAGTATATGCATTTTTCCTTTACTGAGGATGCCAAAGAAAATGATGGAAATGAAGCATATAGGAAAAAGACCACAAGGGAGGTCAAGAAATAGATGGGAGGAGCATATAGCAAAAAGTTTGCGGGTGAGAGGAGAAGATTGGAAGCAGCTAAAGGAGGAAAAATATTGGAAGGATAAAGGCAGATTGAGGCGTTTTACTAAACTTACCCGGGCACAGGATGGAAAAAGTTAATGATGATGATGATGATGATGAAGAGATCTGGTAACTTTTCCTAGCTGTCAGATAAGGCTACTCGTAAGGAAATCAGGGTTTACACTCAGCTGATAATGTTCCACCATGCAAACATGTGCTGTGTCTGTTGAGATGTTGAGGAATCAACACTACTAGTTATAATGTTGTCACTCAGTTGATAATGTTCCACCGTTCAAACATGTGCTGTGTCTGTTGAGATGTTGAGGAATCAACACTACTAGTTATAATGTTGTCACTCAGCTGATAATGTTCCACCGTGCAAACATGTGCTGTGTTTGAGATGTTGAGGAATCAACACTACTAGTTATAATGTTGTCACTCACCTGGTAATGTTCCACCGTGCAGACATGTGTTGTGTATGTTAAGATGTTGGGAACTGAGTGAACAATAGCCTGAAGGACTAGGGCTAGGAGGACCCAGCATTCCTATAAAACATCAACATCACCTCTCACTAGAATGTAAAGTATAACTTCATCAATGAAAAATACACACATGAGCAGATGTAAATATTACAATTTATTATTATTGAACACAGTTTTGGTGAGTATATATATAATTTCCCATATAAATAATAAATAATTTTTTACTTTGATTGGTTTTCCCAATAGTGCATAGAAAACTAGACTGGTGGGTGGAATCAAAAGTAAACATAAAATATTTAAATCTGATTATTGTGTATCACATGTTTAGTGATGTGGCCATGTATATACACTTCAATTGTTAGTGGTAAGGTAGTGTAGGTTGAATTGGGGGTGCTAGGGTACTTACCTAATACCTATAACAATGTTGGGAAAAAACGCTGGCTTACAGTCATTGCTGCCCCCCTGGGGTACACCTCATATCTCCCCGATTGGGGTACGCCATAGTTTGAGGACCATTGAATTAGACACATATACTAAAATAACCGTAGCTAGGGGTCGATCTCCAGTTGACAGTACAGTGCTTTATTTCAAAATGATCTGTTTATGGTGTCCTACGTACCATGATATCTTGCATTGCTGTTAGTCCTCCTCCTGCCATAATAAGCTTGGGACAAGGGAAGTATTTCCAATGTGACGACGGTGGAAGATTGTAACAGCTCCATGACCTCACTGATTGCTAAGCCACTACCTTCCACACGTGTTTCATCTACTGCCAGGATCTGGTCTCCCACATGGAGGGCACCACATCTAAGCAATACATACATGTGCCGGAGCACAATATGGTAAAATCAAGATACTTGAGACTCATGTTTACCTGTTTAATGGGGGTAATTCAATGTAAACTCATTTTGTAAGTCCGATAGCGAGGCGTCAGGGTAGGAAGGATAAGCTCAGATATCCCAAAAGGTTTTGAAACATACATAAAATAGATGTAAAATTGAAATTTAATGGTCATTTTTAAAAGCGTAGTGACATGTTAGCAAGAACACGACAAAAAGTTGTCAGTTTCAATTGGTAAGCTAGCCTGATGCCTTTCCGCCTAGTGCACCAGGAGAATCAGGCTTGTGGGGAGCTGTGGAGGGTAATGCGCGCACAACTGTTCCTCTTGGCCACTGAAGGCGACTCATGGGTGTTACATTCTGACCATACAAATCTGTTTCAAAGGTTTATTTCAGTGAATTCTGACCTCAGAATACGGGCATGCGTTCGTGAGGGACTAATGAAGCGGGGGTCTAGGAAATTTTGAAATTTCTTGTTGAAAAATGTTACATTTTATGTATGTTTTGTAGTTAAATTTTGATAATAACCACTTCGTAATCGCAGGGTTAGGAGGTTAGAAAACGCCCGGTTTACGGAGACTTTAAAGTTTAATTAAGACCCATATACTTTATCTCTCTAACACAGTGCATAACATAGCTCTTACTCTCAATAGGCATATCTCACTCTTTTAAATAAAATAACTTTATACCATTATAAAGTTAAATTACAAATGGTTGGATGAACAAATGAATATAATAACTAAAATAAAGGAAACGCAATACACGTCGTACTCACAAAATAACTGTAAGCGCCAGACTGAATAATATGTTGTTTGCTGACGGTTATGTGTTGCGTTTTCTAGTCCGCATGCAAGGCCAGATGTAAGTGTGGGCTAAGGAGGGGAGGGTAGGAAGGCACGCTTTCGCATCACCGGCCCTCTTGACTAGCGTGCCTGGTAGCGTTCAGGCCACCGCATGCATCACTGTGGGTAGCATACAAAGTCAGGCGCTACGCTACCAAATGCTCGGAAGCGCGGCCGAGGTAAACAGGTCCATCAAAGCAATAATATTACTAGGATTGGAAAAATAAATATTTTTACTCTGAAGTCTTTAAGCATGCATGGAGGATTTGCCCCTGGTGTGGATAAGTTTAATCTTGTGGTTGTAACTTGAATTTTATTATTTTATTGAGTTGTTTTAAATTTAGTATTGTTATATATTATATAAGGATTTAGTGTATGTATTATATAAAATAAAAGGTACAGAACTCCGCACAAACTTTCTCGCTCCAATGTTTAAAAATGGAGATATTTACTCAAAACTCGTAGTATATGTGAAACTAAATAATATACATTAGCAAACCCGAGCAAAAATTGTGCTATACTTACGTAAAACATTTTTTGTTCCTGGTTTTAAATATTATAATTTTATTTTAAAAGAATTATAGTCTTCATTGTATATTTGGACCAATAAAAAAGATTAATATTGGATCCACATGGGTCAACACTTCATAATAAAATTTCAACTTCCAGTTAAAATTGTCGACATTTTATTAGGGGTTGTACAACTTATGGTTATCGCATTGAAATTAAATTCCTCATTTATACATTTTGACCAATAAAAAAGGTAAATATTGACTAGTGAGTCTAAAATTATAGAGATAGATCATTGATGTATAAACATTTTCCCTAAGAGATTAAGGAAAAAGAACATCAAACTTTTGAGAGACTTACCTATTTACTTACTTTATGGCATTAGATAATTATTGCGTTAAGACTTAAGTATTATCTCTGTACAGCCAAAGCTCACAAATTTGTATTAATATATTTACCAATATCTCAAAATATTGGTTTTATAAAAATATATTTCATATAAAAGTTTTTTATTTTTAATAGTACTACAATTTTACACGGGAATTTCTGCTTCTGTAAAGTACCCTAAATTCATTTTCATTGGAAAATGAAAATAGCAATTTTATTTATCATCTTAATCAACGCCTAGATACAAATCTTAATAAAAATTGTTAGAACCAATTTTGAGGATTTTTTTTGCCCTTTATTAGATTACTTTTAATTTTAGGGTTTAATATACACACAGACAGACGGCATTGCAAAAACAATTTTTTAGGGTTCAGGGGTAATAAACGTTGACATCCACCAACCACTTGGGTTATATATATATATTTTTTACGGTCGCAATATTTTACCTTTAGTGTTAGAAAAGTTTATATATATATATATATATATATATGTAACAGCATAATTATTTTAAGGTTGTTCTGGCAGGATGTTAACCTGAACTTGTACATTTCCTTGGAAGTCAAGAGTGTTGGGTTACCATCCTGTTGAGAATAGCAAATAGCTCATATAGCTTGCATCCTGTTGACGAGCGAGACGAGTGACCGATGGACCTTCCTGGCGGGTGAAATATCGAGATCAGGGAGTTGTGTGTGAGAACCAGACTAGACTGTTGAATGTTGGACGCCATGCTGTGTGCATGTGTGCCGTGTACGACTGAGTAGTGACAATATAAATGTGATCTAGTAGTTCACCCCACCGGAGGGTCGATTGCGGGTCTGCAGGAGGGTTGCGAGACCGTCATCGCGCCGGCTCCCTCGTCACGGGATATTTAATAGATTCCCATGTAGTAGTTTAGTCTCTTACTAGCTTAATAAATATAATTTCTTGGACTACTTGCGAGTCTCACTCCCCACGACCATCAATTCCAACCCCTACCGCTCGGGGTCCATCCTCACTATGTAAGTCCCTACGGTGCCACGGTAGCGCGTAGAAGGGTTGGCTACCGGGCACCCAGACAAAACTAGTAACTTTACCCCGTTCTGTCATAAGTGTTACAACGTGATGACAGAGTGGGAGGTTACAAAGTGATGTCAAAGTAAGGGATCTTACATATATATATATATATATATGCACATAGCTTGAAAGTTATTGGTTTTATAAAAATATGTTTCAAATAAAAGATTATTATTATTATAAATAGACCTACACATCCGAAATGATAAGTAATTACATATCTCAAAGAGTTACTCTGATATGATAAGAAATCAAAATTTATGTATCAGACCGGAAACCTTAAATTCATCTTGACAAAAAATATAGAGTAGCCATTTTGTTTATAATATTGATCAAAGCTTAGAAATCAAATTTGATCAAAATCGTTCGAGCTGATATTTTTGATAAAATCGATTGTTTCTCTTTTCGCCCTTGAGGAAACTACCATTAATTTTAAGGTTAGATATCCAATTTCAAAAACTTCTTGGGGCAACTTTAGATACCAAGTTTTAGCCCGATCGGTAAAATAGTTTAGGCTCGACTCCAAGGTACAGACAGAAAGACAAACAGACGGCAATGCAAAAACCCATTATTTGGATTGTGTGGGTCATGAAACGTCGAAATTCATCAAAATCTTGAGTAGATTTTTTTTTTACGATCACAATACTTTCTCTACCGGTAAGGTAGTGAGAAAGTAAAAATGGGGGACGCTGTAGCCATCAACAATGACTCTTTCAATTAAGTTTACTTTTTGTTAAATCATTCTACCAAGGCTTTGTTTTGACGTGAATACGTCTTTAAATTTGCTACCATACGGGCACAATCCAAAAAACCTAATGATAACAAAATCGGGGGATACAGTTTGGTGTTGTAGTTTCGAATCTTTCCTCTACATCCAAAATTAAATTATACCACTGGATAGCTAAAGGATCAAATAATTCATTGCGATAAGCGAGAACAGTGACGCATCGCGCGTGGTGGAGGGGGAAGCGCCGCCATTTTGAGGTTATTTTGCTGCGTATCGAGATTTGCAATTAGTACAACTTTTGACTCGGAGAAGCTACGATGTTCGTTTAAGTTTTAATCGTCAGCTGTTACATAAACGTATTCACGTACAACACACGCCCGTGTCCATGACACAGCCACACCCCATTTTTTTTGAACAAAAAGTGCATTTAAAAGAAATAAATGGTACGGAAAACCGCAAGATCTTTCTCTCTCTAATCAAAATTCGTAATATAATATACGCTAGCAAACCCGAGAACAAATTGCGCTATACATAGGTAAAGCTTTTTTTTTATTCACGGTTTTAAATTTTATTTTTAAAGAATTAACGTCTTCATTTTTATATTTGGACCAATAAAAAAAATCGATATTGGGTTCCCAAGGATCAACGCTTCGTATTAAAAATTTTAATTCCGGTTAAAATTTTCGTTATTTTATTAGGGGATGCATATCTTATGGTTATCGCATTTCTATTAAATTTATCTTTTAAAATTTTTGACCAATAAATAGATAAATATTGACTATTGAGTCTAAAATGAGAGAGATAGATCATTGCTGTATCAGGAGGGAACCAAGAGAGGTGTGGGGGGCGCGCACTCCCTTCAAGAAAATAAACCAATTAAATCAATTTTAAAGTCACAGTTATTGTCATGTACTACTATCTCACTAACCAGATTTCATTTTTTAAATTGTTATTGGTAATACTATTAAATTATCAATATATAGTAATTATTATAAATACTTAATACAATCACATTAAGTATTAAAGTGGTGAAAATAGGCATTAATGAAATTACCCAAACTTAAGGTGCGCACTTCTTATCTTTTTGCACAAATATTGATTAGGTTTAAATTTATTTTATCATTTTTATCTCAATGATTTATAATAAATAAAGATCTTTCAAATGATTTATTTTTAAATAACGTACTTTAAACAAAATCTTTGAATTATATCACACACTTAACGTGTTAGTGAAGCTTATTGGTAGGATTTCGGGTTAGAAAGAGAAATAATTAGCTTTACTATAGAGTGAAGTTAAAGTTCGATTGTTCGAAATCTGAATAATTCCATCTATTTTGTCTAATTGATTGAATAGCTAAAACATTATTTGTATAGTAATTGTTATAATGTTTAAACTTATTTCCCTTTTAATAATTACTATTTGTTGATGTTCTTATTATTTGATTTTAATAAACTTCAATATTAATCGCAAATTTCAAGTTATAGCTTTAATTTGAGGCTTATTCTCAA
This sequence comes from Timema bartmani, assembly GCA_902151455.1. Classification (NCBI taxonomy): domain Eukaryota; kingdom Metazoa; phylum Arthropoda; class Insecta; order Phasmatodea; family Timematidae; genus Timema; species Timema bartmani. The sequence goes on along the minus strand of CABFWB010004880.1, from coordinate 13,006 downwards.
GTTTAGCGTTACACTCAAAAATTACTTAAATTTTATTATTATTAGAACCACGTCTTACTACCCATTCGGGTTATACGCACTTACGCTAATGTGTAATATATATTTCAAGTAAAATATGTTAAGTAAAATAGATCTACATGTGTGCAATGATAAGTAATTTCATATTTCAAAGACTTACGGAGATATAATTAAAAACAAGAATGAATGCATCAGACCGGAACGCTTAAAGTCATTTTGACGAAAAATTAATAGTGGCCATTTGGTTTGTAATATTGATCATGTGCCGAGCAAATGCCTATTTGCTCGCACAAGGGAATCGATCTCATCGTGTGTTACATTTATTGTCATATATCGATTGGCTTTCTGAGTGAAGTTATCGGGGTCGATTCCTGACCAAGATAATGTGACTCAATCTCTACTCTCTACGTATGTGCCG
>CABFWB010004880.1:0-11297 GCA_902151455.1 Timema bartmani | reverse complement strand
ATGGCGAACACCTTGCTTATTAATTTGGAACTGGATCTCAAATTAGGTCAACCAGTATGGTGACTGCTATCGTCCTTTTAGGGACTTACATTTTGTGGGGAGACCGTATACAGGCTGCTCCATTTTTCTGAGGGCACGACGTTCCAAGAAATAACCCCAATTCGTCTCAGACGAATTTAATGCAGTCTTTAGTCGGGTGTTGCCGACACGTAATGCAATGGGGGAAACCTAGGTATGTTAGCCACAGAGCCAGGCTCCAGCCAGTGTGAATCGATGTTTAATAATGTATTCCCTTGTATAGAGAATCAAAACCATATAAACCTATTGTATCTGTAACCAAATATTATGTACTTTATTATCATGTAATAAATTGTTGTTTCATGCTATTTTGCTTGTCATGTAAAGTTGCACCCCCCTTAGAGTAAATAGGTAGGGTGCAATCAAAGCTAATAAATGAAATTTATTAAAAATCATTAAAGCCGATTTTGATAAAAATCTATTTTTTACTTTTGCCGCCCTTTAAGAAACTACCCTTAATTTTAGGGTTAGATATCCAATTCCTAAAACCCCTCGGGGCAACCCCATGAAAACCCTAGATACCAATGTGTAGTCCAATCGGTAAAACAGTTTAGGCTCCAGCCCGATGTACAGACTGACAAACAGCATTGCGAAAACAACATTTTCGGATTCGGGGAATCATGAAACGTCGACAGCATCCAGCCTCGAGTTCAATTTTTTTGACGATCACAATACTTGCTCTACCTGTAAGGTAGCGAGAAAGTAGAAATATTGATATTGGGTCCCCAAGGGTCATATTAAAATGTCGACATTTTCTTAGGGGTTTCACATCTTATGTTTATCGCATTGCTATTAAATTCCTTATTTGTAAATTTTGACCTATAAAATAGGTAAATATTGACTATTGAGTCTAAAATGATAGAGATAGGTCATTGCTGTACAAACATTTCCCTTAAGAGGTTGAAGGAAAGAGAATATACACTTTTTGATAGAATTACTTATTTCTTACTCTACTCTTACCGTGCCTGCCTTAAAATGTGAGTGAAGAATGACCCTGGGCACGGGACGATTCCTGAATAGGTCAGTGGTCAGAGCATTGGTGTACTAAGCCAAAAGTTCAGGGTTCGATTCCCGTGTCCAGGAGTCAATTTTCAATTTTCAAAATATGATAATAATAGACTGTTTGAATAAAATGTATCTGGTCACACATAAGAGAATGTAATGTTCACCTCTCTGCTATACTGGCTGTGATGACACCCTCGATGATAATCCTGCCAGTGCTGGTGGCAGCTAGAGTTACTCCCAAGTCCTTGTCACACGGTCGTTCAATCTCCACCAAGAGTGGTCCAGTGGCGCTGCGCACGCACTCAAGCAAGTTCACATCATATTCCACAGTCATTGTGGTGGTAGCACACTCTGAACTGTTGAGCAGTTCCTGAGCCTCTGTCAATGTCGCTTCATTCAGAGATGTGCCGTTCACTGCAATCAGTCGGTCTCCAGACCTCAAAGTGCCTTCTCTAGGAATATAAAAGAACAATGGTTAGACCATATTTTGTAATCAACTTTTACAATGATTGAAATACCAAAATTTTATGTAGCAAAAATACAAAAAAGGAAATAATATGTCCATATATCAGCATAAACCCCAAATATTTTTTCAAAGAGCCCGTTCATACAAGAGTTTACCATTCTGAAATAATATTTAGTAAATAAAATAATGAGGTTTTCATTAATATTCATTTTTACGTTTGTGATTTTCTATAGATTTATTTATTAATACTTTTAGGCCCTATGATTATTATCAGCCTAGCTTAGCGATCTTTACCGCAGCGGTATTTTGCCACGCGACTAAAACTTTCACGGAAAATACTAACTTCCCTTTCATAAGAGAGGGAAAAATCCCGTTTGTTTCCCATCCGTCCATTTTCTGTTGTTTTGTTGACGGGGTTAAGGATACATCATGGCTGACGACTTGAAATTTATGGTGTATGAATACCTTTGTTTCACAGAATTTGACGCAAATAGAATGCTGTAATCCTTATTCAATATATTGACAATGATCGATCGACACCGAAAATATCATGAGGCAGAAGGTGATTAAAGAGTATTTAAAATGTGAGAAGCTTCGTAAGAAAAGGCCTTTAGTCACACTCTTTGACATACCCATCGGCATGTCAAATGAGCAGGTTTAAGAAGCTGTCTACCAGCAAAACATGGTAGCCAGGATTTAAAAAAGGGAGGATTTTGAAGGTGAGTTCATCCTAAGTATTAAAATGGGAGCGAGATATAAGGCAGTGGTGAACCACGTGGCTGAGGTCTCACCAAAAGTAAGAAGCCTGCTTCTAGCGAACCGAATGCACTTCAGGATCTCCTCAGTGTTGGTAAAGGACTACGTCATGGTCACTCAATGCCATAGGTGTAGGTACTTGGGATACATCAGCAGGTTCTGCCCTAAGCAGAAACCAAGTGTGAGGAAAATGTAGAGAAGAGGGGAACGAGGTGAAAGCGCGCAAGGCAAAAAAGGCTGTATGCATTCCATGCGTCAGCTGAAAGAAGAAAGGCTGAAAAGGTCAAACTCCCGAGAATGCCCTACACATCAAATTCTGATTTACAGATTAATTCAAAATATAGACTATGGTACTAATTTAAATTACTATTACAGAACGCGACATAACGGAGAGGCTGAGACAAATCCTATTAGTAATCTGGAGGTAAATGGATAAGACAGACCATTAAGATAAAGACTGAACGATAAACAAAGTCGAAGAAGAAACCTCCATCAAGAATATGGGGGAGTCAGGAAAGGGCTGCAGATTACAGGGTCAAAAAGAAAAGCCTGCTCACGACCAACACCATTCAAACTGATGAATGGGGGAAGGACGAAAAGTTGGTGACGACAACTACCGAAGAGGTCACAACAAATCCTGGGGGGGAAAATCTAGAAATAGAAATTCTGGAAGAAGGGTAAAATGACGTCAGTAAGTATTGAGTCCTCGGTAAGTGGCAGTCAAGAAGAAAGGACAGCGCTAGTTATTCCTGTTGAACCAGCCAGGTAAAGGGTAGAGTCGTTACCCGAAGAAGAAGAGGAAACGCAGATTGAGATAGATACAACACCATTGACAATATACCCCAATTTTGAGTAAGTACTTCAGTTATCAAGCCTGGAATAAAAGCAAAATCTGTATCTGTCCTTGAGACATCTCGTGAGGACAGGGCACTAAAGGGGGGACACAATAATGTTTCCAAACCCTGTCACTAGACCGAATACTCCTAAAGTCTGTGAACATACCAACCGACCTGGCGAGCTTGCGCATCAAAATGTTCAAAGTGTTCAATCATATAAACGAGACGTTCAACGGACAAAGTTCTATGACCAGTCCATCAGAGCACAAAGCCGCACGACTTTCAACCCTAAGGAGACATAGTAAAAAAAAATTCCATACATACCATCGGTAATAAGGGAAAATGGATCCCAGTGTAAAGTCTAATTAGGTCAGCTGAATGGGATCAGAAGTGCAGCCGTTTTACATGAAATACTAAGGCCACCGAGCAGGTGAAATTATACATCGTGTGCCTGTAAGAGAAATATAGCAGGGTTGAAATGATTCCACACATGCCAATCCTCACGAGGATTTAAACTACTGTGGCAATACCATGGAGCGCTGTTATCATATTCAATAGAAACATAACAGCAACTCAGATAACCCAATTTAGTAACGAACATGTGATATGTGTAGAGATAAAAATTGAGACAGGCAGGCGTATGTTGACGTTCACGTACTTTCAACACAGAGACCATACAAAGCCATTCCTGAAAAGACTGAAAGAAATATATAGTGCATAATATCCAGAAGTACCATCGATTTACACCGTTGATGTTAACGCTAAGTCAGCCATGTGGTTTAGTGTGAGAATGGATGAAAGAGGGAAGGCACTGAAAGCATTTATCAATGCCAGGAGGCTCAAGGTGCTAGACAAGACAAACAAACCTATGACATATGCAGGAAGAGCAGGGCCATACCCTATGCAACCTTGCAGCCACTAACATGATTAAAGAATGACAGATGATCGAAGTGACCACGACCTTGTCCGTTTCAAGCTCACCACTGAAGGAAGAGACGATAAGGAGAATGCAGGAGAAATAAGACGTATATACAACATTACTAAAGCGGTCTGAGGTAGACTAAGGGAGAGTTTGGTGCTGCTGACTCCAGTTTCACCAGGAGACAACGTGAACTGGGAGGCAAAAAGGCTAACGAGGTATTTTCAGGACGCTATGAGGGTGGAAATACCTCTTCAGAAAGAATAAAGTAGAGTTACCAATAAACCATGGAATAACCGATTACAGAAACTGCGTGAGGAAGCAAGATGATACAGGAAGATCAACAGGAGAGAGCTGGACCATGCAAGTAGGAAAATTCTCCTTGGAATCTACAGAAGAAAGAAGAACGAGTTCAAAGTATCTGGTAGCATTGAAGGAAGCGTTCTGAGAAAAATCGTTAAAGAACAACTAGCCAACGACTCTTGGATGTAGCTTTAAAGATTGTAACGGGCAAACTAAGGGACCCAGCTTCGATTATGACACTGCAGTGACCATACGAAACGTTGAATACTTTCTGGGAAGAATTTGCAGAACTTCTCCTGGAAATATTGCTCCCTGATGACACCCAAAAGATAAAGACCCTCAAAATGAATAAATAAGAATACAACTTACTGACTTATACGTTGACGAAGGTTACATGGATCCAGTAAACCAGGATGCAGTCAAGAGGGTCATAGCTTCAGTGAAGAAAAACAAAGAACCTGGACAAGATGGTAAAAGGATCGAGCTGCTACAGAAAACTTCGGATCGGATTTCTACGTATGTAACACAGCTAATGAACGAGTGCCTGGTACAGCGAAGAGTACCTAATATCTGGAGTAGTCATTTTAAGAAAGGGAGAGGACAAAAAACCTTGCTACCTAAGTCATATAGACCTATATGCTTACTTAGCCCCTGTGTGAAGCTACAAGAGAAGATCCTATGTGCTAGACTACAGAAACACCACGATGTGGTAGGAATGCAACAGTGACAATATGGCTTTAGGTGGGGAAGGACTATGAAAGACGCGATATCAATGGCTATGAGCTTAAGAGATAACTCAACATCCAAGTACATGGTTTAAATATTAGTGGACATCTCAGGAGCATTTGACAACCTGTGGTAGCCCGCTCTTTTCAAGAGTCTCATTAGAATATAATGTCCTGGGAAGCTGTACTACAACTTCCTGGACTATTCCGAGGACATATATGCCACATTGAGATGTCTAGGATTATCTCTGAGTAAGAAACTGACCAAGGGCTGCCCCCAAAGGTCAGTAAGTGAACCGGATTTCTGGTATGTAGGACCCGAGCCTGGGTTAAAAGAAATAAAGGTGCTCCCAGGAACAGTGAGACTAGTGGCTCTCAAGGATGACCTGTTCATAACCGTCGAAGAATATTCAAAACGACAGCTAAAGACCAAGGTGAATCAGGTAATATAAGGTTTAGATACCGGGTGCATTAGGGTTAAACTCCAATTAGCACCAGCTAAGACCACATACATTTTGTTCAAAGGGACGCTTCTGAGGAATCCTTCACTGAAGATTGGCCCCCAGGTGAAAAGTTGTAATAGGACCATCGGATTCCTGGGTGTGATTTTGGATGAAAATCGCAATTTCCATGACCACATGGAGCAAGTGTGTGGCAAACATGTGATGAATAACATAATTAACATAGGGCAAAGGAAGTTCCATCTCCCAATGCATACCATCAAGAGGCATCACAAGGCTTTACTTGTCCTCATTCTGGCCTACGGGGTGAGATTATGGGTGCACCAGCTGAGGAACGTAGTACCATCTAAGTCGCTAAGGAGGCCTCAGAAGGGTATTCTTCTGAGGCTCTTCGGCGCATGCTCGGTGACATTCACCGACACGTTGAGCATCACTCTTGTATAATCCCGCTGGATCTTGATAACAGACGGAGAGGTGCAATGTATTGGCTGAAGAAACGTGACTTCCACTGAGTAGAAACACTGACCAGGGTCAGAGGGATGAATGACAACAGTGGGGATGAGAAGAAGCCTGCAAGACGAATGGCAAAACAACTGGGTAAGCAGCAAACAGGGCAGGCGAATCTACGACATGTTTCTGAGCATACATGAACGTCTGAGAGTAAAACATCAACAACCCACCCAGATGCTTGTGCACTACATTACAGGGTATGGGCCGTACAAAGCACTTATCAATGGCAGAGGACTAACACCGAGACAAAGAACTGCGACTGCGGAGAGGAGGTAACAGTTTTGCACGTTGTTTGGGAATGTAGAACCACGCAACACTTGAGTAACCAGCAGCAAGCCATGCTATAGAGACGCCATATCTACGTCAGCCTACGTGACGGCATCCTTCGAAAACTCCTTGACGAATTCGTAATTCTAACTTCGATCAAGGAACCTGACGATTATATTTACAAACTTAAGGAAGAGAGACAAAGTCAAAACAGAAGAAGAAGCAATAGGATAGGCGAGGACAACCACACGGACGATGAGAGTGATTGAGAATATACATTACAAGTAGACGATACAGCCAATGGGAAAACGGAAATCACAAGACCTAGGATTTAAAATAGTAGCTATAGGGTGCGGAAACGCCTAATGTCTCATTCTTTCTAGGTATCCTGGAGAGGTCTGCCAAGGGCAGGGGTCATAATCCGGAATTCCCTGGGAAGCAATGTCTCTGATGACTGGAGCTTGGCCCTGATATACCAGCAGCGAACCATAGCTGCAAAGAGACATGCAAGAGAAGGATGACTAGATAGGCTAAGGAGACCCATAGCCACAAGTATAATCCGAGGCCGCACTGACGGGTGACCGTGACATTGACTGACCTGAAGGCTGGCTATCACAAAGCCACCCAGTTTAGCTAGTATCAGCATAAAACAGGCAGTAAAAGCATCCCGTAGGTCAGCAACATGTAACATCAAAGCTGTAAATGCAGTAAACTGCATTAGTTTTAAGTTGGATTTAAGTTGGGTTAAGGAACCTAACTCTTATGTAATATTAGATTAAAAAATATAAGGGCTAGACATATTAGTCTAGGAGCTGAAAATATTCTGTTGGATTTTTGATCGACTTATATTATGTATTGCATGAACATTGGCCACATAGGGGAGTTTTTTTGCACCATTGTGAATAAGAAAATTTACAACATGAAACAAAGTGTCACCATCTCGGCGAACATGTGCTGATTCAAAATATGAATGTGCCAACTTTTTGAAGAATTGCTGACAGTAGGTTGGAGGTGACTGCTCATATTTGAGTTGAGAAACTTTTAAATCATTTTCATCTGCCAATTTTTCTTCTAAATTGAAGGAAGTTAAACTATTTTGCTTCTCCACGAAGTAGAGTAGCACATTTCTTAACTACATCACAAGATCTAACTTTATCAACAATCATAACGACATCAATGGAAGATACATAAACAAGAAGAGAAAGAAATCTTTCTTTTGGATAAGAAAAACATATATTCTTATCATATACATCACTTAGCATCGATTTCAATGTTTTGTTTGATATAGTAAAGGAAGGACTTTGTTTATTAAACTATTTCCGAAGGTTGGACAAAGAATAACCTTTAGATTCAAAACTCAACTTTTGGACAAATTGTCGTAAAACACCATCAGTTAAAGATAATTTAGTGGATTAATATTCATGATTACTAACAGTAGTTTTATATTTATTCATGTAAGTTTTCATGCACATATTATGGTACATTATGTTTGCAACAAATACACTTGTTTTGTCCTCTAATATAAATGTTTCCTCAAAAACATCATCTTTGAAAATCTCGTTGCATCTAAAAAATCTTGCGGTCTTCCTTCTTCAAAAATTCGAAATAGTTTGATGATACTTTTTCGTGTTTTTTGATGGTATATACCACATGCTGTGGACAGTAGTTTCTGTCCACTTATTCTAACTAGTTTTTTTGGGGGGTATCCTGTATCATTTGAAGCCTGAGGGGAACGGCTATAGTCAGGATAATTTGCGTTTCTTGTTACTATTTGTGTCATTAATATATAAGGCCTGTAACATACCATTTGATAGGAAAAAACTACCAGATTCTTTGTCAAGTCTACTAAGAAGTCCATCATTCAAAAATGTACTTGCATCTTTTATTTTCTTTCTCCCAGAGTCAGTCCCACATAATTATTATTTTCACTTTAAACTGCAAATAAGACAAATATCACAAGATTCTTTGGTTTCTTACGAGGTGGTGTTGTTCGTAATTTAACTTTAACTGCAAGCGTTTATTATTTGGAAAGAGATTTTAATAATAAATTTTCTCACATTGTTCCATAAATTCTTTCCACTGTAGTATCTGCATGACATCACAGAGCATACAAATCGCTTCCACTCCCCGATATTAATTATTTTCATTCAAAGCAATTTCAGCTGAGCGTGGTCCCATTGTCTCAGTTTCAACTAGAATTTCAAGAGCTTCACTATTTTTCAAATACACTCCAAAGCATGACATTACTATTTTCTGAAGATAAAATCCCCCTAGACTAAGAAATAAATATATTTAAAAATCTCTCTGGGTGAAGAATTTGCAGTTATTTGGCTAAATGGTATATACCTTCATCAAACTAAAAAGAGCCCTCTGGAAGATTTAATTGAAGCAACACATTTTGAAAATTTACCATTGTTGTATAAATTGAATCATGCTGTGTTACAGGATAAGGTAGTTTTGAAATAAATCCAGTGAGCGTTCTATGAAGTGGATGCTGAGACAGTATACTCATAAAAGCTTTCCTTGATGGTATTTATACTTCTTCATGCAAATCAACGCCAGAAACATTAAATGCTATCAAAAATCGTTATAGAAACCCTATCAGATTCAAATTCCTTCATAGCTTTCTAATTTTAGATAGTAAGTTCAAATCATTGCTTGGTGTGAAATCAGTTGGAATAGTAAATATTTTCTTTGACTTAGTGTAGCTAAGCAGCTGCTGTGCTTTTATGTATTTGTCAAGAGTTCTTAGTTTCACATCAATACCAAAAGTTCCTGCGTAGTTTTCTGGATGATCATTTCTCTCTGAAATTACTTCTGGCTCTGTAGGTGACACATGATTATCTTGGAACAAAACTAGGATGGTGTCATGTGTTACACTCATGCCTGAAAGTGTCGCTTAGTGTAGAGTTTCCTACATTAACAACATGAAACACTCAAATACATAGCTTTAAACTCTGACCTGAGGATGATGCCGTCGTAGCATCGAAACATGTCGTAGTATATATAACGTTGCAGCATTTGCAGTAGTATCCAAGGAACAGGGAATTCAGATAAGAAACAAATTCACTTTTTATATATTCTCTATATTTTCTCAAATCTTATAACTTGTCTTGTTTACTTTCAATATAATATAGAGATACAAAATATATGCATGATAACATCATCCTTTGTTTTTTAAAAACTAGTTATAAATGTAATTGACTCAAAAGTCTACACTTTTAAAATGTACTGAACTTTTTATATGTTTGTTATAAGTTCAAGATTTCTTTATTCTATAATGTGTCATAACTTGTAATTATTATTACTAATCTATCCAAATAGTAATCAAATATTGTGCATTTATATCATTATATTACATTACACATTTATGTCTTTCACGTTAAATTAATACAATTTATACAACCAAACTTCACTAAAAATTGAATTTTATTTTTTATAAATAACCTGAAACGTTCCTTACTAAACTATTCAAATGTTTTCAAATACTTAGTAATGGACAAAACTGTACGCTTGGAACTATTAATGCAGATCTCATGAATCCAGCATAATTTCAACATGACGGTGCCTGAGCATCCGCTGGGTGATTTAACAGGTATTGGAAACATCCTCAAGTTACCCCGCTTTTCAAAACATACTTCCAGTACTCAGTAACCTCACCTCTTCCATGGATCATTAAACTTTTATCTGTAATTGATGTCGATTATGCTGTCTCGGCAAAGGACTATCTAGTGGTGACGAGGTGTAATAGGTGTATGGACCTGGGCCATCGGGTAAAGTTCTGCCCAAAGAAAGAGAGAGCGTGCGGCAGTTGTGGCCAGGTTGGCCACAAGAGGAAGGACTGTAAAGATAAGAATAAAAGGTGTATCCCCTGCCATAATCGTGGGAAGGACAAGTGTAAGGCACCGAATAGCAGGGAATGTATGACGTATCAGCTCCTCTTGGACAGACAAATTCAAGATACTCAGTATGACTGACGACTTAAAAGAACTAGTAACGGTACTGACTAAGATTCTTGGGAGACTAAAAGGGGACGACGGGGAAGGGACTGGGTTGAAACCTGGAAGCAGGGGGGTTAAAGGATGTAGAAGAAGGAATTGTCCCTCAAGAAGGAGGAGGAATTTAATTAGATCAGAGAAATTCAGGGAGGCTCGGAAGGTAGGAGGAGAAAGTGGAGATGTAGGTAAGCCCAGCCACGTGGCAGAAGCTGAGGGAGATGGTGATGTAAAGAAGTCTGGTGAAATTGAAGAATTCTGGCAAAATTTGGGGAAATATAAGATACCCCTACCAACGGTGGACATGGGGGTGCTCGTGAAGGAGGGAGTAATGGGGATGGAAGAGGTCACACGGCATATTTGCTCGTTGCGCACGATAATCCATGACTGGTCGTATGGGTTCATGTCGGCATTACAAAAATTTCTGGCGCATAAGGGGCCTGTGGACACGAGGGCATTCTACAATTCCATGACAGTCGAAGATTTCATGGGTAGGTTGCTCAGGGAGCGGTGTAAGTATAGTTATGGGGTAGATGAAGTTTTCTGTACGAGCTCGGGATACAGGACTAGTGGGTATAGTCGGGTCGCGGCGGAGCGGGGAACTGACGTCTCATGTTTGAGAGATTATGAAGTAATAGCGTCTGGGTTGATTGGGGTATCATCGACTACAGTGTTTATAAATAAAGAGGAGCGGAGGAATATGGGGATACCTGATAGAAAGGGTGTGGTGAGCGAAGGTGCAATAGTTGGACTGGTGGGACCGAATTTAAGGCGGATAGGAAGAGGTTACAGGCTTTATATGAGCCCTCACCCAAAAGATGACCCTGTTATGAGCTTCATAAAGAAATACTTCCAGAGGAATGAGGAGAATCCTGAGCAGATAATTCCAGCCGACAATGGAGCTGGGATATATGAGTCCGTGTATGCAAGGAGAATTAGAATCATCCTGGAGATGTTATTTTCAGAGGCTTACCGG
>CABFWB010004879.1:0-52579 GCA_902151455.1 Timema bartmani | reverse complement strand
CAATCAGATAAATCTGTGCCGGGACCGAGGATTGAACCCCGGACCCCCAGCACAGATGTCTGACACCTTACCCCTAGACCACCAGGTCACCCTCAAATGTTATTTATAGAGGTACTTATGAGAAATGTTTCCTGGTGGTTGGTACAGCATCTGTATTGAATTTACAAATACTCCTACCCTATCTGCTTTCACCCCATTCGAAGAAAGATAAAACTTTTAACCCTACTAAAATATAATAAATTTTTTTTTCTGAGGTCATCATCTGAAGCACGTACCTACTAGTTAAGAAAACAAATTCAAATTCAAACTTTGGAAATGTATATTTCCTAATGCATGCTGATGAAAATAACAACTGCGCACCAATGGGAGCTTATGAGTTTTGTTAGAAAAAAAAAATCCCTAATCACGGTATTTTATTATTTTAAGTAAGTTTAAGATGTGTTGGAAGTTAAAGTGAATTATGATAAGTGTTTTTGAAGTTTTTATGGGAAACAATTTTTTTCGCCAAAATAAAATATTTCTTCAGTAGAAACATATTTATCTTCATTTAAAAAGTTTATCATCAAATGCTCGTTTGTTTATTATAGATAATCAATAACTGTTGTGATTACATTGTGGATAAAATTAATCTCTCTATTTCTACTGGAGCAATTTTTTTTTGGCGAAAAAAATTGTTTGCCATAATAACTGCAAAAATACTGACCTTAAATCGCTAGCTAGTTTTTTAGAACTATTATTTGACTTATGAATACATTAATAGTAAGTATTTTAAGAAAATTTAACATCATTCGTAATTAGAAGGATGTAAACTATTATTTTATGACAAACATTCCACTTTACATTGACACTGGCATCGATCGAGCTCTTGTATCCCTATTCAGAGGTAGGCACGCTAGCACTTGCCCTTCTGGTATCCAATAACTCCTAAAGTCATAGGATGAGTGACCAGACTAACGAGACAGATACAAACTTGTTAGATTTTTAGTATTTTTTCTTTGTAATCGGGATATTGACCAACCTTGAAAAACACAGTCACCATCCATGGCTCCTTCATTATTGTGCGTGTCCTCCTTCTGAGCCATAACTATGGGTCTAGGGGTGACCAATATTTAAAATACATCCTCCCAAAATAACTAGGGGCTTCAGTTAGGATAGAAAAAAAGTGATAAAAGGGCTGTAATTTCTCAAAGTTTTAGTTTCAAAGAACATTGTTTGAAATAAAACATATAGTTCAGCAAATAAATTCAGTTTAGTTTTCTAGTTCCTAAACATCTCAGTTTTTGAATACAGGTCATTGGTATTGCGTAGTTTTACCGGGGCTTTTTCTCTTTATTAAAACTTTTCGCACCCGCTTCGGTGGCCGAACCGTAAGACTTCACTCTCGCAATAGACTGGACTGCCGATGACGAGGAGATAAGAGCATGAATGAAACCCTTTCGGGTGTGCCGAGGATGATTTTTCTTAAAGTGTTTTACACTTTATCTCCGCTCAAATTTCAGTATATTTCCTTTTAATTCACCCTTCCTCATCCTTAACACACTATTGTACAACCCAAACGTGTAGTAAGAGGCTGTGCTAGTTACAAAAAAATATATGGTCAATTAACTCGATGCTCATGACAAATTTTTTCAAGAACGGTTGAGATAACAATATTTAGAAAATCTATATAAATGTATCTACTGAAACAATATTTGATTTAGTTTGGTAAAAAATAAATGCATAAAAATGGCAACTCTTACTTCGCGTCCCCTTCCGTTCCGTCTTAAAACATAACAGAAATGTATGGCTACACTTTTCTAAGTGAGACCACCATTTCTCTGATTCCTAACAGAAAACATGTATTCTATTTCTATGGCCCACAATTAACCACGAGCCAATGGTGTACATATATAGAATTTATTTAGGTAATATCTTTTATTCAAAATTTTAAGTTTCTCAAACTATAAGATAAGGGAAGTTCAACAGTACCTCAAATACATTCGATGTTCTTAAACATTTTTCGTTATTTTGAGACTAATTAACCTGACTGTGCCCAAGAAAATAGTGCATAGGTTGAATTACGTTCCAAACTGTAATGCTGGGTTTTGAATTAAGTCTTCTTATAGATAGAAACGTACACTTCCCTGTTTTATAGATATTTTGGCAAACGTTATATACAGCTGGTGTAACCAATTGTTTTTATCCCTGAGATCTACCCTGAATAAGAAAACCTAATTATATTTTTGATTACAATCCTACTTTTAATGCATGGATCAGGAAGTTAAAATTAAAGGAAACTAATTATAGCGTTCGGTTGCTAAGCTGAAGGAAATATTCTTAAAATAAAATCATCTTATTGTGGCCAGACAAGATTCAAACCGTGGCCTATCAATTCAGTTTTGGAGTGATATATATAAGGCCACTTTTACTACTAAACTAAATATAGAACATTATAATTACTTTACTAGAACATTTTATTTTATTTAAATAATCAAGTTAAAGTTGCAAAGTATTGAAAATATCTATATTTAGTTTTATATGAGTAAAAAAAAGTATTTATTATGCTATAGTTAGCTTAAGAATAGGGAAAAAAAGTTTAACTATATTTTACCAAGAATATTTCTGTACGTAGCCTTGTTATCATTTATCACTCCTCATTTACACATGGAATAGAAATAAATTATATCGTGAATGTAGCAGTAGCGTTTAATCAAATGGAATTTTTTTACCTAACACCTTTTCTCAATATGTTTTTATAGCCCTTGTATAGGTTTATTATTTTCACTTTAAATAGCTACATTTAAATATGATATTATACAATCCAACTAGGACTACGTGGCAGTAAAATTGATCAATGCCATCGTCTAGACATTGTTTAAAGAAGGCTTACTGACCTATTTGTATTCCTTTCTCAAGTTGTAGCAGAAATATAGAAACACGTCTTGAACATTTAAATTGAATGACTATCTGGCTATCACAATTCTGAATTTAATCTATTTAATAAGATTACTAGTGAAAATGCACTGTAATTTTGATTTTTCTTTAAAGTAAATAAATATTACGAAATTGTATTATACATTATTTACCCTGTTTTATCACAAATACTAAACGAGTTCCCTCATAATCATGATTTATCACAAGTAATCAAATTTGTTTGAATATGTATTTTGTTCTAATAGACTACACTTATGGAAACATATTGAAACATACATTTCATCAAATGCTTGATAAATTCACAACCAGTAGCTTCAGCATATTAGCTTTAAATTTTTCTTTTATTTCTTCTCCTTATTTTAATTTTACAAATCAACATTTTTGTCGATTCAACGCGATCCAGCCTAATACTTGCTCTAAAAAGTAATTTCCAAGCTATTTAGTTTACCATCTCGTCGAAGTTATTTAATTATTATTTGTAGTCTACCATTTGTATCTAGCATTTACTTTTAATTTTCCTACTACAAGGAAACTTTGTAGTAATCATCAAATAGTCCGATGAGCAATATTAAAAGCAAGTTCATCCGTCAAATTGTAAAACACCATGGGGGAAGTGGGAGAGGGAGGGAGTCATTCTCTAAACAATTGGTAAAATAATGCGTATTTATAGCTAGAATGGCGTAGACTGTGTGTACATTACGAATTTTTATGAGGTGGTGATATTTTACTATAGTGTTGGAAGTCTTTGTGTTTATTTCTCAGGAATACCTAATAACCTCCCGTTCTTGTCTAAAAGGTTTACCCAATCTTACTTAATGTTAAGGTTGTTATTTTATATCAAAGTTTTAGCTCTGATCCAGGGCCCTAGTAGTTCACAAATACAATCCATGAATAAGCATTTTAATTTATTATCACTACTAAATTAAGTTCATCACTTCAAAGTTACTTAAATAAACTTCTCATTTAGTGAGTTAACACAGCACGTCGCCACATCGCTAAAACAGCATAATAGCGTACACAAATATAATAAACAAATATGTTTGCTTATATTGATAAAGGATTTCAAGTGAAAAATAAAATAAAATATCGTTATCTTATAATCTTTTTCTTATTGCATAGCAAACTACTGGATTCCATAATGCCATTATTAGCTCTAGTGCAATTACCTCAAAAATATTCAGCATTATACTTGACCAGTATTTTTTTCATATCAACAAAGCCATTTAGCATATGTGGTCCATACTGGTTCTGCCAGTGACCCTTTTGATGACTTTATTAATATGTACACCCGTTTAGGTGTCTACATGACGTAAGGCGTCACTACTCTAAATTCAACCTTTCTCATCTTAAACACATTAGCGTAATTAGTAAATATGCATATAACGGGTATTAAAATGGGCTGCTAAATAAAAAAATAAAAATTACGAACAATACATAAATAGTCCTACTATTTTTTTAACTGTAAATGAGCTAAGCACACTTCGCTTAAACTTTAAAAGCATTTTCATTCCTTGGTAAGATTGGTATAAATATCTTTATTATATGGTAAATATACAATATAAATTAATTACCGCTTTGGCGTATAACCTTAACAGTTACTAAGCACGGCGCAAAAANATATGGTAAATATACAATATAAATTAATTACCGCTTTGGCGTATAACCTTAACAGTTACTAAGCACGGCGCAAAAAAAAAAAAGAAAACAAAGAGCTTCAAGTAAGGCCCTTGCGTTCCATACTATCCAACCTTTCCAAAAAAGAGCTCACCACTACCCTAATCGTTATAAGTGATATAACCTATCCTGGGTTTGTAACCTTGAGTACAGTATGCCCCGCCCCCTCTTTCAGAAGAGTTATATGATAGTCAGGACCAGTCCCGTAAGTCAAACTAGCTGGCACTCAGCCAACCTTGGTAGATAGATGTTTACACATACTGTATATTTGTGTTGACACCAATAATAGGGCCATTAGACTAAATCGTCAACTCTTCAAGTCTATTTCGCCAGTGGCGGGGGTGACGGGGCTCAAATCCTGACTGGGTGTAATGAGTGTGTGTTTTCAAGTTCGATCTCTACGCAAATTATGGTACAATTCCTCTAAAATTGTATCTTCCTCAATAGTATAATTAATGTGGATAGCCTAGATGGGCTGTAAAACGCCGTGTAATAAATAAAAAGGGATATCTCTAAACTGTTTTTTTCCCACCACTTTAATTTGACTAAATTTTATGATAATTTTAATTTATTGGCCTTACTGGTATTCTTGTATTTGTGTATTAACTTTGTTAATTATGTTTACAATACCTTTTATTCTTTCTATTTTCAGGTAGGTTCTGTTGTTATGTTATCTGGTGATGGGGAAGTTTTGAAATATCAAATGTGGTAAGTGTAGATGCTTTCGACTTTAAAGTAAGCTAGTTTATAATACGTACACTCCATTTATACTGAAATGTCGCAGTCTTAGCTTGATGGACCTATTCCCATCTTTTAAGCTATGCCATATTGGGAACCTGCAAGAAGGTATGCTTTCTACCTTTGAGCGCAGATGAATCAAATAGCGTAAGCAATTAGTTTTTGTGTGTGTTATTGAAACTAATCCATTATGTTAATACGTCAAATCATTATGTTTTGTAACTATCACAATCGACATAATGCATCAATAATGAAAATAAATGGTAAGATGCACCAAACAGACTTTCTCTTTAATCTTAAAATATTAACATTTACTAAAAATTCGTAAAATTTATGAAATGAAATAATACACACTGTTTAGTAACACTACACCAAAGAGCATAAATGTAATGCTATACACTGTTAAAGAAAAGTTGAGAAAAGAGGAGCATCTCTGTCGAACCAAGAACATAACAATCAATTTCATATTCCTAAGTTATCCATAAAAAAATGTATATATGGTTGCTTATTGCTCAAAAACTATTGGTTTTGTAAAAATAATTCCAGATTAAAATATTTCTAATTTTAACATTACTACAACATAACAATGATAATTTTTTTGTATATCAAATAGCTGCGTATATATGATCGAAATGGGAAATTTCTGCTTATGTAAAGTGACCTTAATTAAAGTCATTTTCATGGGAAAACATTATTATTATTATTATTAGCACCGCGTCTTACTACCCATTCGGGTTATACGCACTTACGCTAATGTGCAATGGTAGGGTGATTGTGAGATGAAATGGAGGACCTACAGTTTAACGTGGAATCCGAACCACGGTAGAGGCCTGGCATTCCTCACATTCACAAGTTGTGATTAATACACATCTTGTCAGAGGTGAAGGAAGGGTTTGGCAATCAGATTAATCTGTGCCGGGACGGAGGATTGAACCCCGGACCCTCAGCACAGAAGTCTGACACCTTACCCCTAGACCACCAGGTCACCACCAGGTCACCCCCATGGGAAAACAGATTTTCCATTTTGTTTGTAGTGTTAAACTTTGCCTAGATAAAAAAATTAATTAAAATCGTTATAACGGATTTTGAGAAAATCGATTTTTATCTCTTTATGTCTTTCAAAAAACAACACTTAATTTTAGGTTTTGATATATAATTCCAAAAAGTCCTCTGGCGGACCTAGATACCAAGTTTTAGCCCAATTGGTTGAATAGTTTCGGCTCTAATCCTTGATAGACAGACAGACAGACAGACAGACAAATGGCTTCGCTTTTTCTGTTTCAGAAATGAAACGTCGACATTTATCAAAAACTCGAGTTCGTTTTTTTTTCCTACATCACAATTTTTCTCTCTTCAAAGGGTCCAGAGAATGTAAAGAGAATTAAATTTTTTTTTTTTAAAGGAATTACTTTATTGTTTTTCGTGAACGTTTGTGAAACTATTTGATATCCAAACATGATTGACTCGTCACGTTCAACAAATTAACATCTCAAACCATTAACTTGTGCTCTCGTGCGTTCCCTTTCATGGCTGACTAACCTGATTAAGAACATACCAGAGATAACGACTCATTTGCTACCTTGTTTAGACAAATCGTTTGAAGAGTTTAGACAAAAAGTGGTAATAAACAAAACATTTCACCCAACCACATTACCCTCCTCTTTCCATAGTCGGGTGATAAAGAACTATAAATTGCCAATATTCACAGCGAAAAATGTTTTATATCTTTTAAACATACCTTCTTAACACTATTATGCATATACATACAAATGTGTATGATCAAGCCAATTATTCAATGTGAAATTATGTATGTTGCACCCCAATATATAAACTGCCTATTTCATTAACTGTGCAAATTTTTGCTCATTCAGTGAACTGGTTTCTTAGCTTGACCATTTCATGAACTGGGCAAAACATGTATTAAATCGTGTCTACCTCATGAACTGGAACTTATTGTACTATCTACTACAAGCTTAATTGAAATTTGTTTATAATATTAAGTTAATCTAGCTCAACCTAGCTTGACCTAGCCTGCCTTCCTAAAACGATTAAAAGCTAAATAAATTTAAATACCAAACCTCGTCCATTTCACGGACCGGGCAAAAATTCTCCCTGTTCATGAATTAGGTAATGGATGGAGCTTCCCATTTCATGAACTGGACTATTTTTTGACCAGTTCATAAAATGGTAAGGAGGAGGGGCAATTTCATGAAATGAGCAGAAATTTGCCCGATTCATAAATTAGGCAAATCACGAATAGAGTGTAACATATAGCCTACAAAATTGTATAACCTTTTTTGTGGATCTTTTTGTTCAGCCATTGTTTTAGTTTTAGACTGTTGTTGAAATCTAGAGACAACATTCCAGTTCTTGACACAACATTGCTTTTTTTTCTGCAATATTTGTTGTTAATAATTAGTCTGCTTCTTGTTATATCCATACATAGGAAAATTATATAACATTAATCAAAGTACAAACAGTTGTTAGTAAAATAAATAAAGGTAAAAATCATCAAATAGGAAAGCCAAAGGACTGAACTAACTGAACTAACTGAACTAACTGAACTAACTGAACTAACTAACTGAACTAACTAACTGAACTAACTAACTGAACTAACTAACTGAACTAACTAACTGAACTAACTAACTGAACTAACTAACTAACTAACTAACTAACTAACTAACTAACTAACTAACTAACTAACTAACTAACTAACCTACCTATTTTCTTACTATTAAATTTATATTTGCTATGTACCAGAATAATCATTCTGTAGTACAAAGAAAAAACCAAGAGTGTTTGTGAACCATGCATTTTATGGTAGCTTTTTAACTTCATATTATTCATATTATTATTATTATTATTATTATTATTATTATTACGTGTTCTGTCTTTCGGCAGGTCCATTCCTTATGTCAGTGAACTTAGGCCGCCAATGCGCCATATCCTCTGCCTCCTTCTTCAGCTCCCAGCATTTTCTTCTTTCCTTAAAGTTTCCAATATTTAGGCCTACTCCTTCTTACTAAGCTCCTATTTCCCTCAACCCTTGTGGCGTCGTGGAGAAAAGGATGTGTTCGATCCAGTTTGCTTTGTACTAAAGAATCACATCCAAAATGGTTCTCTTCTCAACCACTCTTCTTTGTACTTTTTCATTTGTATACAGCAGTATATACTTATTATATATAATAGTAAATGTAATAAGGTAAAAATTTAAAAACATTAAAAAATAGTTCAATTCCCGTGGCTTTTTTCAGTCCCTTTTTTTCATAGATATTTTCCATTTTTTTAATATTTCGTTAGGTTTTTTAACTTTTTTATTTTCGTAATTAATTATTATGCTTTGATGAATTTTAAACAGATATTTCTTGTTAAACCCGAATCACGTTTAGGCTAAGACACTATTAACATAACAATTTTCAGTTTTTTCATTTATCAAACAATATTTGATATTGAATAGTTTTATTCTCATTAAAACAATATATATTGTGTTGGATTTTACTTTACAAAATTATTTCAATCATTGTAATAAGTAATGCAGAAAACCACCTACTGATATTATTGGTTCACGCTGAATTATATATCCAAGCATTAGGCGAGCCGAGCCTGTAATGTAACAGATTCACCTAATTGGGAAGGGCCTGCGAGCACGCCGTGAGCGCACTACGAACCATTCGCAATGATCCGCCGGCTGTCGGTTTTTCCAATGAACACAAAGGGATTGATTCATCAGTCTTGTTTGGACGTGTTTGTTGCGTGCTCGCAAGTATGCAGAACTGGTCTTTGGAATCTGTATTTCACTTGATAGAATCTTGTAAAAACCATAGTGTTTTATGGGACCCCAAGTAGGCAAGGATAAAAACTATTATAAAAATAATCTGAAGGAAGATGCCTGGAAGGATATCGCCAAATTAGCAAGAAAAACAGAAGATGTTTGCAAACGAAAAATAATTAGTTTTTTGGTCCCATTTTATTCAGCAAATTCTCAAAGTTTGTGGGAGACATCCTGATAAAGTTTTTGTACTGTCCCCTAATGTGCTGGAACTTGAGATCTCTCAGTAATTTGGAACCGGCCCTTTTTTTTATACTATTATACGCCACCATCACCGAGGCTTTCGTTTTGAAAATAGTTTGGCCAGATTAACATACCACCACTGCACAAGATAAAGGTTAAGGTTTCTTCGTCATCTGACATTTAGTAGAGTTTAGATAGACAATTAAATAATTGAAATATAGCGCACCCAAGTAGATACTGAATTTTACTGAGATCATTATTACGTCGCTTGATCGTGGCGTGCTCGTTTCACCAATGGTTCAGAGGATTCTTGCGGCGTCCACGTTCTAACTGACTAGCATTACATTACATGTTACATTACAGGCTCGGCTCGCGTAACGTATACGCATCTTTGTCTACACGCTCTGCCACACCACATGATTTTATGTCATCTAAATATTCTCTTGAAGCCCCTTGGATTTATTAAACCCGTTAGCGAATCAGGGAATCGTTAAAGGGGTTGCGGTAAAAACATTAATATAACATGGTGCATAATTCAATACTAGGCACTATTACATAAGTCTGTATACTCTGAATCAATAAAAGAAGCCCATGTTTTGAATGTATATACTTTCAATGGCCTATCTAAAGAGAGTGAAGGGTCAGGAGGAAAGGGGGGAGGAGGGGTTATAGGAAAAACCAAACCTTAAGAATTATAATCTTAAGTGTTTCCACAAATTCACCAATTATTAGAAAAATATGATTTAGATTTTTAACAGCTTTTAGCTTGTGGAACTTTGTGAGACAAATCCAATCCTTAGCCTGGAACCAAACCTTTTTAAAATCCATTTTAATATTACCCTCCCATTGACGTCTTGTTCTACCAAGGGGTCTTTTTATCTTCAGATTTACAGACTAAAATGTTATGTACACACCTGCCATCACCCATACGCACCACATGATCACCTGACTTCAACCTGTATGCCTTGATTATCCTCATTATGTTTAGGGATGCCTTTATTATTTAAATTTCGTTATTTTGTTTATTCACCCCTCATAGCCCCAAATGTTTTTCTTGTTCCCCTTTGTTCTAAGAAACTCTCAATTTTTTCTCTTGTTACATAGTGAGAGACCATTCTTCATCTCCATAATTATAACTTCACTCATTAACGCCAGTCCTCGGCTCAAACATTTTTAAAGAATATTAGTAAAATCTCCTGTAAGGGACACAAAA
This sequence comes from Timema bartmani, assembly GCA_902151455.1. Taxonomy (NCBI): domain Eukaryota; kingdom Metazoa; phylum Arthropoda; class Insecta; order Phasmatodea; family Timematidae; genus Timema; species Timema bartmani. The sequence goes on along the minus strand of CABFWB010004879.1, from coordinate 42,029 downwards.
AGGCATTAAACGTAAAGAGCGAATTAATTATCACAATAGTGCAAAACCCCAGACAACAAATATAATTAATTTGTATAAATGTTAGTAAAAACTACAACCATCCACTTTAAATGTATATACATTTTGTTGAATTGGAAAACATTCTAATGGTCCAATAAACATTTTGTTTCTGACAAATTTATATCCTTTTGACTTTTGATTTGAAGAATTTTATTTGATTTCCTGTATACGATTAATGAAAACCTTTTAATAAACATAGCCAAATATTTTTGAATGTATAACTGCACATATATTTGCAATTTAATACATTATGTTCCTAATCGTTATGTACGTGGACTAAATGTCAGGCTCATCTAGTATATTTTGCCACTCACAGGGAGGTCATGGTTGAAATCCCAGCTATGTTCTTAAAGTTCATAAATGGTTTTCCCCTACCCCTGCACGCAAATGCGTGTATGTTTACTCTTGATTCTACCTTATTTCTAATGAATTAACACAATTAAAATAAGCATAGCCTGCACTGGTAATAAAAACCAAAAGAAAGAAACCATTAGCCATGAAATGATTACTTCTAAAAGGATACAGCAACCACACCATCTCCTAAACTTCCACACTAGAAAACTTTGACTATGAAGGGTGTAATTGGCCAAAGAAAGTATTAACAAGTGTTGAATTTTTTTTTTTCAATTGGTTTCACGGTAGTTTATCACAATAGACTATGTATGTGAAAATGTAAACCAATGAAAAAAAATTGAAATTTCAATAAAAACAGCCTTATTAGTCACTATTCTAGCCAATTGTTTATTTTAAAAGTAATTTCGATTAATTCTATCGAGCATATACATAAGATTTTTTTAATGCTTTTAATTGGGAATTTATGGAATTATTTTGTAATTATTGTGTTTTATTTAATGTTATGAATTCAATAACCTTTTATAATAGGTTGTTTTAAATTATATATTATAAATGTATTGTTTAACTTGTAATAACTTTGACGATGATAATACATTAAATAAATATTGACATGCTTCAGTGGCCACGTGGTCCAACGCACTACTCTCGCAGTAGAATAGACTGCCGATGACGGGGAGATTGAGGTTCAAATCTCGGTCGGCTGTACTGAGTTTTTTTAAATCGGTTTTCAATTTTCAATCCACGAAAATATAAATATAGCCTTCCTCATCTCTAAAACCATTAGGGTAATTAGTACACAAGCGTATAACCCAAACGGTTAGTATGAAGTGGCGCAAAAAAAAAAAAGAAAGAAAAAAAAGAGACAGTTTGATTGAAAGAGATATTTTCGTTATATAGAAAATTACAGGGACTAAGTATTCATAACCATTTTTGCAAACAGATTCTATTATTATTAGCACCACGTCTTACTAACCGTTCGGGTTATACGCAAACAGATTCTACATTGTGTATTTTTATGAGGGAGATAAAGTTTTTTTTCTCTCTTTATGATCATTTTGGGTCTCAAATTCAATATGTTTATAAAGTTCTCTTTAATCAAATATGCTCTTAAACGACGCTTGGCTTTTTACTTTTTACAACTTATAAGTTATACACACATGTTCAAACAAATGATTTTATAATAAAAACTAGTTTTGCTCGTTGGGGGCTCTGCCACCAAACCCCCAGTGAGTTTTCTTTGCAAGTGGATGTAAACTAATATAATTCCAGAGTTGTTTTGAACGTTACAACTTAAAGTTACCGGTATTGTATTGTATATACCGCACCGACTTTAAAGTTGCTCCGCCATTTTGAATTTTTATCGGGGGCTAGAAATTATTTTTTAACTTTTTGGAATTTTCCCGTCGGTTACAAGTTAGACGCTATAAGTTTGCCAAATTTCAAATTTCAAATTTCTAGTTCATCTGGAAGTGGGTAAACATTAATGTCAGTGAGTGAGTGAGTCGGCCATATGGCTTTATAGTAGTATAATAAACTCTTTCGAAGTTTAGGGATTTTGATTGTAAGATGAGAATTATTCTAAAATCCAATTTGATCAATAGGAAAAAAATAATAATTTCGTAAGTCATCACATTGAAAATTAATCTGGCCAAGCTGATAAAGAGTTTTATGAATTGTCTGCTTCACAAATTAAAGAAAACTAAATCTCTAATTTGATGTATTAACTAAAAATCTTCAACACTTCATCAAAATGCCCTCCTTAAATTTCCATTTACTTCTATATTAAACTAATTTTTTAATTGTTCAGAAGTAAATACTATTTTGATCATGTTTCATAGACAAAAATCAGTTTGGAAACCTCTTTACGAACGGATTGGTTCTATAAAGTGAGATTAAAGCAATCTTAGTATTTTGTTATATCTACTAGGAACATTAAATTAATGAAATAATCAATCGCTATTGATCATTAATTCTCATACTCCTTTTCCAGTAAAAAATCCTCTATGACTTGTTTCAAAACTAATTGGCCTTTCTCGATCTCATTAATATGTGTTTGCTTATATTTCAAAATACAATGTTCGACCGTTTTAACATAAATTTGATCTGATCTTTGACCTTCTCTTATACTAATTAGTTTTACATCAAATTTTGATGAGATTAGTTTTTTTTAGGACAAAGCGTCTTCTAATGATAGAGTGTAATTTAAAGATGTCTTGGCCAAAATGTTCAAGTTTTTTCTTAAATTATTTTTTCAACATAAAATTTTTACATTTCTACCTTCCTATTTTACAATACCACATCATAACTTATATCCATCCATATGAAGCCAGAGTTGGTGTAGTCAATTTCTCACAACCGATATATAACATGTTCCTTACTTAAACATAAACAATGTTGTGGGCTACAAGATCCGTGTTACTAAGGTTAAGGGTGTTAACGTTGGTAGAAATGACAGCTACATGTACGTTATTGAGTGGATGGTTTATTGATACTATACATACACTCAGCATTGGTTCTTGTTTGACATGTGTACCACTGAAGAGTGTCTCGTAGTTTTGGTGAAACATCACCATCTCTACTTTAAAAGTAACTCGAACTACTTGGTCCCTCTTCTCACAAGTGGTATCTTCCTGACCTATCATTCTTTTCTCTAATGATGTCGTCCACCCCTTCGGAATCTATCAACAACCTCTCTCTTCGCCTCTCTGCTTAATAAAACCAACCTTCATCCTTTCTTTCCTCAACCCCCTATTGGCTATAACAGAGCCACCCACCCTCAGGGGTGTGCGAACGGCGCGGCCGCACAGGGCCCCGCGCTTGCTTAGGTGACAGGAAAAAAAAACAAGTTGGGGCGGGAAATTTCTGCTTGCAAGCTCTGATGCTTGGTTTACACGATGCGTGAACATGTGCTAGTCAAGGAGCATGCAAGTGGATCGTGAGAATGCTCCTTGGCTAGCATGGAAGGAGCATTTTCACAGCTGTGCTCCAAGTGTTTGCACGTACAAGGTAAAGATCATGCTGGAATGTGGCCAATTCCATTTATGCACACCTCTTGAAAGGAGTTGTGTGTTTGTTGGCAAATTAAATATTTATCCTACCAATAAAGCTATTGTTGTTGTCTGCCAACTATTATTTATTGATTTTGTAATTCTTGTAATTTTCAGAAGATGAAGCCCAGAGATCGGGTTCACCTTCATATAAGGTTACAATCCTAAGTATTAGAGCATAACTTAACCGCAGAGCCATACTTGAATTAAAATACAGTACACCAAACTACTACCACGCCACAGGACAACAATACAAAAGAGGAACCCACATCTTGCCCCGAGCACTGATAATAAAACACTGCTTTATTTTGGATCTGCGCCCTGAAACTGGATCCACGTGCGCGCACGCACATTAAGACGTGCCCTCAATAAGATTTATAGCATTGTCCGTCCACATGTTCACTACGAGCATGGTAAAGAGTACGATTTCACGTATTATGTAACCCCCCCCGCCCCCTAATTAAAGTAGGCTACCTGTATAGGCGATCTAGCATATATTTTCAATATGTAAAAACAAATAAAAATGATATATCTCACGATAGCTTTTGAACGCAATAACCGATTTGATTCAAACTTGGCACAGTTGTTCTTTGTAACTATATACACATCAAGTTCATTGTGGAAGATAATTGATAAAAGGTTTAGGGAAAAATTAACCCTTGCGTGTACAAAAACATGGCTTTTTTAATTAATTATTTCATGTATTTACTCTTTAGGGCATTTCCTGATACCTATTACGTCTGAAAATGGGTATATAGGTGCATACTACTGGAATAATATTAAACAAAAATTAGTTTTTTAATTCTTATTTTGGGGTGGCGGGCTAGGCAGATAACTAGGGATCCCTCAAACGAAGTTTCTTCAGAGCCCCACATCTGCTAAGCGCAGCCCTGGCCTAGAAAAATAATACATCGTCAAAGTAGATCCCAGTCATAGTGCACTGTCCATTGAGAGACTTTGGTAGTGTGCATGACAAAACCTGAGGCTAATGGCAGACATTGCGTTCAGAATATGGCAGGTATGCTTTCTTTAGCTACTCCACGTAGCTCAAAGCTTGTTATTAATTTACCTTAATAAGTTTGTAGACTTCATCAAACACAACTGACCCTTTGGCAATACTTTCCGTGTGCAACAATGCACACACAAATATAAACAATTGATAACTGTTCTTCACCTCTCTGTTTTCATATTGCACTAGAAAGGGCCTTGACATGTTTATCATTCGGAACAGGTTGTTGGCGGAAACCCAACTTGAGCTCAACACACACTGCATAGGGACAAGATATTACATATTCGCTGTCGTGCTATTCGTTTTCTTTAAGAATAGTGGCTCACTCCAATTATATGATAGTAATCTTAACCGTTTTTGTCGTATTCATATTCACTAAAGCTGCTTGACACAAATATAGCTGACAAATACAATAGGCCACCATACAACAATAACGCAATTGGAAATAGTCAATCGAAATTAAAAAAATGAATATTTCTTTTTTAGATGAATAATACAAACCATTATTTTCAATCGATTGATGTCCTTTTAACCATCCAGATTAGCCACCTGTTTTGTTTTAAGTGTGTTTGATATAATATATTTTACTACCGCTTTAACCTTTCCACGCACCACGATAACAATTAATTTTCATATTCATACATACGTGTGAAGAGTTAAGATAACTTTAAAATGTTTATAAAGATTTATCAGGTATTATACAAGCAATTCAGAAGTCCCTATAACTAAGAACATGCATCGGCGGTGGGCACGTGGGCTAAGCGACAAGCTCATCCAGTCTGGTTTCCCGGTGATGGGTAGGTAAGAGTTCATGTCCTGACCAGATGCACTAAGGTTGTTTTATTCTAACTGGTTTCTTACGTAACCATATTGAGCGGAGGGAGAGTATCTTCAATTTTACGGATCTCAACCCATTACCATTGGCGTTAACAAGTTTGAAAATTCCGAAAAGTTATGACACTATGTGTATACAAAATCTACATAGATAGGTGGTCTCGGCCACTTAAAAACTGTTATTTTAAGTCTCAAAGAATGTAATATAATATCACTAGAGGTTTACTTTTTCAGTTTAAACTATCTTGAAAGATTTTCGGAATATATTTAACCCAACACGAGCTTCAGAACTTGGTGAAACTCAACTTTAAGTTATGCCATCAAAGTTTTGAAGAGTACATTGAAAGTTTTCTTTGGCTCCCAAAGGATTATAGTTTCGTAAGGTTTTAATGTTAGTCACCGTCACTGAGCACATACTCCGCTAGCTATATTCTAAAAATCAATTAAATGCATCAAATAAAAATTAAATTAGTCTATTGGCTAATTTATTTTACGTACATAACTCTTATTTACGCATGCTCTTAATGGCTTAATCAAATATGTGACATAAAGTGACTAGACCATATACAGTAAATGTATTATTTGACTTTAGTGGTCTTGGGGAAAATTGCATGCCTCTTGACCCGATGTTCTTGGGTTCAAACCCAGCCGGAGGTTGACGGGTTTATTTTTTATTTTTTAGAGCTATACAAATCCGTAGCACAACTACTTTCGGAGAAGTAAAGCCGTCGATCCCACGTTGTTTTAGTGGCATGTAAAATAACCTCTAAAGGTATTTGAATTACCTTTTCTGGCAAAATTGGTGGGTGCTTTCACTCTTGCTCATAGACATTCTCGTGTGCTGATTTAATTCGTCAGTTCAGAAAGTGTACGTTAAATACCTCAAAAAATAAAAAAAATATTATTAGTGAACCTGCATACAACCCGAACGGATAGTAAGACGTGGTACTAAAAAAAGTGAACCCTATATTTACGACAAAACAACTGAATCACTTTAAGGGATGTCAGAAGGTATTGGGTATGCAATCTGTTTGGGGTAGGCTAGAAGAAGTTTTTTTCTTTTTACAATGCCTAAAATTAGCTAGGCCCCACTAATTAACACTCATATAAATGTCTAAGTAAAATATAAGGTGCTCATAATTTTAGGACATGACATATTTATAGGTAAACGGTATTAATAAAGAATTGATTCAACACTTATAAAAAATACTATGCTAATAGTAAATTTGTATTACTCTAGGTCGTTATAATGCATATAATAGTTCTTTTATAGTGATAAAGAACCTCTTTTTGATGCACAAAAATAGAAATACAAATAGAAAATTTGATTGGCAAAATATTTTATCAACTATATGTTTTCACATGCCATGAAAAACTGGTCTACTATATTTAATATTTTGAAAAAACTCAACGAATATTATTTTTGACCCTACTTTTTATCATCCATAGAAATTTAGTTTATATTCGTTTGGTCATTTTAAAAAAAACGTTATTACATTACCATGGATATTTTTACACTTAATTAATATTAGTATTAACTATAATTATTTGAAAAGGTGCACTAATGATAATATAAAATGTTTATAATTCCAGCTAATTGTTTTAGAAGCTAGGCGTATGGCCAGACGGAGAAATATACAGGATTTAAACCACAGTTTGATTTAGAAATTGTTAGCACATAAACAGGATATTAATGTTAAAATAAAAAATTCTAAAATAATATTAATTTTAGCCAAAAGTTCAACTTGATAATAGAATATCTAGTTTAGCAAAATTTCACGCTGAAAAATACAAATTAACCTCACTATTAATTTGTTTTGGAAATGAAGTTTAAATAATACTCTATATCACTTTTTATTTTTTATGTTATCCATTTATTAAAACTGGATATGTTAGTTCTCTTTCCATTGAAATGTTTTGATAAAAAAATGATCATTTTTGTTTATAAACATAATGGATGCTGTAAAATGTAATTAGATTTTAGTAGTTAATGTTTTTTATGGTTTATTTCATGAAAATAATTTAGACCAGTATCTAATTTTCAAGTGTAATCTATTATGATCTGAAATCATACCTTTAAAATAAAATAAACTCATTAAATACATTTATAATATATTGCCATTTTTTTACGCCTACTTCTTGTTTGACTAAAATTTCTGCAATATCCCGCTTACAATCTTGAATCTGGGTGGCCAGTTTATTCTTCAACAGGGGGCAGTAAGAATTTTTTTCACCCTTATAGGTGAGCATTATTCTCATACATTGAATCACACAATTTCTAAACATCACCCTCCTCGTCATGTGTCTCTTTTGCGTTTAGGATAGCCCGATTTGACTGTAAAACATGAAAAACCAAAATATATGCATACTTATTAGCACCGCTGCCTACTACCTGTTCGTGTTGTACGCCTATTTAATAATTACACTAGCTAGATTTAATTTATATGAAGTGCAACTGTATTTGCATGGAGAGTGGAAAGCCATTTAGGATAAAACACCCTCCATGCACCCGACTGTGTTCAAACCCCGGTCTCTCAGTCTTCAGCATTCTAGTATATTGTGAGAATTGCACCTTAGACCATGCAGCCACCGAAGTGGAAAAAAATAAATTGTGTAGAGGATTGATTGTTAAAGGGGATAGTTAAATATAAAAATAATAAAATACAATAACAATTGGGAACATTTGTTTTTATTATATTGAGTTTTAAAAGTATACATTAAAAACATGAGTGTAACGGAAGCTAGTTAAACATTAGATGATAACAGCTCACTTAGTATTAGACGGCTAATCTTAATTAAATTCAACGTTTATACTGGAGCAAGATTGTGTTTATTTTGGCCAAAAAAGTTTTGCCATAAAAACTACAAGAAGACTGGCTTTTTCTCACGTCCCCTCCCATTCCACCTTAATCCATGTAGATAAGATGAGCTTGTATACAAAAATATGCCAAGTACACAATTTTAGTCGCAGCTTGGCATTTAACTATGGTCCTTAATACATATTCCTAATTGGGATTCCTAATTAGCCGTCCACGGGAATGATTTTATTCAAATTCACCAGCCTCTTGTTGAACACAATTTTGTTAAGGCTTCAATTCGTTATTACCTTATAGATATAATGCTGTATTGTTGATAAATTATGTTAACATTTGACTAAAACATATTAACTATATTAATATAAGCAAAATGGTCCACTCAGATTTTACTGAAAGGGTAAATAAATTACCTTGCGGGGTCTAGCCATGGTCTAGCAAATAATAATAGTCATAGTGTAAACAGTAATCATTCTTAGTTAAGTTAAGACTGCTAACTTTAATGGTAAGAGTTTTTTTTTAAATTTTCATTTATTTGAAGTATTTAGCCTACTCTTTCTGAGCTTATGGATTATATCAGAACATGACTTATAAACTAGCTTAAATCTAGTCCAGACACATCATCCAGCCCCCCAGCCGTTAATTCATCACTGTGGAACTGTAAACCCACATTTCACCAAAGATACATTTTTTGGCCATGTCAGGAATCAATTCTGGGACCCTTAGCTCATTAGGCAGACACTCTACCGACTGAGCTAAGGTGTCTGACGGTAAATGTAGTGTAAAATTTTAAGATCGCCGTTTGTGTTTTCTTATTTGTGGAAAGTATTTTCGTGTTATTTTTTTTCTAAGGCGTCCTATTACTCGTCCATGCTATATGCATAATATAATTACACTGATGGGGTAAGGACGAAGAAGATACGACTTAGAGCAATGGTTCCCAAACTTTTTGGATGTCGTACCACCCCAACAATTTCCGTAATTAATAATATCACCATGCTTATGAATGCTGAATATTTATTTCGGTACATTTTAATGGTGCCCCGAGATATTATAACACAGACTGCACTGCTGCTTCGGTTGCCTGAGCTTGAATCAGTGTTACCACCACTCCAATAACTGTTTTAATCCATCTTACAATTGGCTATACTAGTACAAATGTATTTGTAGGATTTGATGGGGCCCCATCTTTTTCAGGCTTTAATTTGCTAGTTTTATTTGGCTTCTCAGGGCGTACCACCGGGAATAATTTTACGCACCACTGATGGTACGTGTACCACAGTTTAGAAACCGCAGATTTAAAAGAAATTAAATCAATTTTTCATAGGGGGAGAGGGGAATCCACATCTGAAATCAACCTTAACCACATCCGCTTTGGATTTAAACCCCGTCATCCACGTCGCCGGCAGACCAGACTAAATGAGCTTTATGTTTAGCCTACGTGCCCAACGGGGAACATTGTTTTGTTTTTCTAGTACGAGTTGTTGGTGACTTGATTTCTTGTTTTAAGATGCCACATTAAAAGTTCTCGTAAATTATACACTCTGGTTAAACCTATGGTTAAGTTTTCCAATCAGAATTATATATATATATATTATATATATTTATATAAATATACATCCATACCCATCCGGGCTATATTCATGTAGTTAAATTGACTAATTATAAAATTAAAAGGGAACTTTGCGTAAATAATATCCAATCATTTCAAGAATCTCTCAAACGGTATTTTCATTTTGTTGGAAATATAAAACTCATTATCTTTTAATACAAAATTCCAGGTAATTTTGATTTGGTTCTACTCTGGGTTCGGATGTTTTATATCTAGGAGATCCTCTACATAAAAGTTTAGCTTCAACGTTGTCATTGTGATACCATTTTTTTAATAGAGAATATATAACCTTGTTTTAATTACAACCCTTTGGCATGAATACCATATGAAGGAACGTATCATTGTTGAGAATGTTATGTTTTCTAATTTAAAAATAAAACTTGAATTAATTTTATGATGACTTTTTCTTGGATTTTACCGCTAAGATAATTTTGTAAAATCATTAGTGGCTGTTTAAATTTGACCTTATGATAAGCCCTAATGACTACATTATCGGGACATTGTAAATTTGGACCTTAACCTAATGGCTCTGGCCGAGAGTAACTAGAGCATTTACCTTCATTAGCATGGAAATAGAATACGCAATAAAGGGATAATCCCATTTGGAAAACTACTCCATGCACTTCCAATCCAAGGTCAATATCTTGGGACTGTTTAGCCAGCTCTTAATATTTTAGTCCCCAAGATGTATTGTTTTTTAGTTTTTTTATGTACTGCGTTTAGCTACCCATCGGACCATCTACATATTTACATAATTTGGTTAGGGATGAGGAATTTTATTTGGATGAAATGTATCAACATTTGCGTTGAGGGCTAGGCAAACCCTTTAGGAAAAAAACACCCTGTGGGCTAAACGTCCCACTCTCAATGTAATTGAAAATGTGGTATTTTCAAGAGTGATTCCTAGCTTAAAGCATGCTACCACCGAAGCGGTTGACATGTATTGTTAAAGTTATTTTATTTTAGTTATCTTCTATTTTCTATGCCTTGCCATCCAAATGAAATCTCTCAAAGATATTGACACAGTAAATAAACTAAAATGAAGGCGTACCTCGTATTTTGATTGCACGTCACTTGCACAACGTGAAAACTTAAGCACTTTACAAAGACTTTGCTCTTCCCGTAATCACCTTGTGTCTAAACAAGCACCTGTAGTTTGTGATGGCATCTGCTGTTTCCTCAATCAGTTAAGTACATGGGGAGTTTGAAAGCTTTAATATCTTCTAGCCCATATAAGGTGGAGTTAATTTAAAACTTGGCATATTTAGTTGCATTATTAGTTTACTGTTTGGCTACGGGGCTGTTTTTTGTTTTGTTTTGTTTTTTAAACTCTTGAATGTTGAAGTAAGAAATATTTCAGTAGCAGTGGGATGGTGGTAAGGTCATTGCCTTTTATTTTAAGGCTGAATGACCTTTTGTTTAAAGTGGCAGTTTGTGGCCGTTTCTTTTTCGCCTTAATGTTGTTAAGTACAGATGTAAGCTGAAGGTAATAATCATGTACACTACTTTTATCCAGAAAGATAGGAGATAATTATTATTATTATTATAATTATTAGTACCGCATCTTACTACCCGTTCGTATTATACGCACTTACGCTAATGTGAAATGGTAGGGTGATTGTGAGATGAAATGGAGGACCTACAGTTTAACGTGGGATCCGAACCACGGTGGAGGCCTGGCATTCCTCACATTCACAAGTTGTGATTAATACACGTCTTGTCAGAGGTGAAGGAAGGGTTCGGCAATCAGATAAATCTGTGCCGGGACCAAGGATTGAACCCCGGACCCCAGCACAGAAGTCTGACACCTTACCCCTGGACCACCAGGTCACCGATGATAGAAGAGAATTGTTACACTGACCGATTACAGCATGGTGCCATCTTATGAGCTGCACTATAGTGTAACCCGTCAAGGTAAGCTTCCTACCTTTCAGGGAAAACTGAGTGTAGCTACACAGTCTTAATATATTGATAAGCCAGATCCTTGAACGTTGAGCTGATTGCTTGTTCTTGACGAGTTTATTTTTTATGGTATGTGCCTTACTACCCGTACGGGCGTTTAGCTTAGGCCTATTGGCCAGGATGAGAAAGGTATAGTAGCATAAGAAAAGTATCCTTATTTGAGTAGAGGGTGGTTGAGAAACCAGTTAAGAAAATTATTTTATGATTCTGTTCTTGAAAAAGTTGTTTATAGAGTAGGCCTACAGGAACAATTTCACATATACACACATTATAGCCGTAACCATTTTAAACAACATTTTATATTTATATATATATATATATATATATATATTTATTTACATACATATATATATTTACATACATATATGTATATATATTTACATACATATATGTATATATATGTATATATATATGTATATAGACACACACACACACATATTTATCATTTAATGTCTTTATACTGATATATAACTTCTTATTTGACTAAATTCAATCTTTTGTCCACTACAAATCAGGGCATGTACATTTCACACATTGCAAATACATTTAAAGTCTGTTCATCATAGGAATTGTTTTCTGAAAGACCTTTTTCCCTAACAGAAATCTATTATATATTAAGATATTGGTAAGAAAAAATGCCTTTCAGAGAGTAATTCCTACAGTGAATGGAGTATACTAAGCTAGTACATTAAGAATATAAAACTCATCACTATACTTATTTATACTATAAAATATTTTAAAAATATGATCCATTGAAATATTTTATTTTGTGCCTTGGCAAACTGTTCTTAAGTTATCACTTTGAATATATTATGCATATGCCTTACCACCCTCATTCTTTCTGTCTCTCTTACCTTATTTCTGCAATGTTATCAGTTTAACATTTCAAGTAGTTTCCTACCATTCATCAGCAAATGGTACATTTATAGTCTACCTCCCACCTCTCAACCTTTCCTTTGACATAATTATATTCGCATTGAAACATGGGACTTATGCTCTCATTCCAAAACCAATTTAAATTAGCTGTTGTCATGCCACTAAATTGCTTTTGGAAATCATTTCCTTGGTTGTTCTCCTTTGACTGATTTGTTAGCTGTGAGCAACCACTCTTGAGATATTGTCTAAAACATTTTTTCTAAAATACATCTTCCCATGTTTGTCGGAATAGCTACATTGAGTCTCGGCTATGGATTATGCCAGGATAATGATCAGCTTAACGTTCATTTAATGTTAACATAACGTTACGTAACGTAACTTAAAGGCTCTTTAAGATTTTAAATGTAAACCATCACGATGCGCTTCTAGCCAGCCAATCATGTTGTGAGCATCGTCAACAGGATTATTTTGTACTTCGAAAAAACCAAGTATATAGTGTTATTTGGAATGTCACCCACTCACTAGACATAAATTTTTAACAAAATGGTTAGTGGACTTTTCAAAATGTTGGGAATTAAAAAAATCGTTCATTAATAAAATACTCTTAATTTGAGAGCTCCCCATTTATAGAATTTTTACCCCCAAAACAAGTATACAAATATCCCGTTCTGGCATTCATGTTATATAAGGGGTCAGTCTCTCAATATACTAGTTTGAGGGTGAAGACGGGATCGTGGCTTGAATTTAATTCGTATGAAGAGAGGATGGAAGACATGTTATCTATCACTATGATTTTCCCTTTCTTTCGATAAAACTACGCTCTCCTTTGTCCCTTAAGTTAGAAAGTTAAAGATCTTGGCGTTTATAAAATAAATATGATGTGATTATAAAAAAACTATGGTTCAAACCTTTATACTATGCACATACTGAGACATTTGTACCAATACCGTTACGTGGTATATAATTGCAAAGAAAATTAAATTGTCAGGAAAAATGGTTTTATTTTAATGGTAGAAAAATTAGGTAGGCCATTTTGTTTGATGAATTTCTTGTTTTGTCTGATAATGATATCCCTACTGCATCTAACACTTGTTTAAGGCAGTTGTCTAAAACAATTTGATTTTAAATATAATCGTTTTTACCAGTGGATTAGCGCCTTTACTCTCACTAGCCTGTACTAAAATATCTAGCTTGAGTCGTGTTTGTTTGTGTAATATAGATCATTTGTTTTGCCCTTTATATTTTCTTGGGCCATTATGAATTAGATGAATGTAATAAGTTATTAGCCCTATTCATCTTTATAAATTTAGTTTTCAGTAGATGAATACACAAACCAATTTATTTACCCAAACAAATTAACTAATAGTATTTTTTTAGCACCACGTCTTGCTATCCGTTCTGATTATACGCTTATGTACTAATTACGCTAATTTTTTTAAGGGACGAGGAAGGCTATATTTATTAAAATGTACCCACATTTTCTTGGAGGGAGAGTTGAAACCAATTTTAGAAAACTACCCTCAGTACACCCGACCGTGTTTTGAACCTTGATCTTCCTGTTATTGGCAGTCTATTATACTGTGAGAGTAGCACATTAAGACCACGTGGCCACCTGAGTGGGCTAATACAATTTAACGTCCCCGGTAGTATAAATATATCTTACAACCAAATGCATGAGCAACCAAGCAAACACCCCCCTCGGTAGCCGCATGGTCTAAGGTGCTACCCTCACAGTATACTTGACTGCTGATGACGGGAAAATCGAGGTTAGAATATTGGCCGATAGTACCAAGCTTTTTTCCAAAGTTGTTTTTCACTTAACCTCCACGCAAATGTAGTGTACACTTCCTCTAAATATAGCATCACCACTCCCTAAAACCACTATCGTAATTAGTACATAAGCGTATAACCCAATTGGGTAACAGGACAAGATGCTCTAAAATAATCCAGCCCTAGGGAATTTCTTTTTCAATATTAACATGTAGTCAATTTATATTTTTTACAAATTCTCTATCGCGATTCCACTAATCATAATAACGCAACAACAGGAAACTATTTAGGTGACCTGGTGGTCTAGGAGCAAGGTGTTAGACTTCTGTGCTGGGGGTCCGGGGTTCAATCCTCGGTCCCAGCACAGATTTATCTGATTGNGGTCCCGGCACAGATTTATCTGATTGCCAAACCCTTCCTTCACCTCTGACAAGACGTGTATTAATCACAACTTGTGAATGTGAGGAATGCCAGGCCTCCACCGTGGTTCGGATTCCACGTTAAACTGTAGGTCCTCCATTTCATCTCACAATCACCCTACCATTTTCACATTAGCGTAAGTGCGTATAACCCGAACGGGTAGTAAGACGCGGTGCTAATAATAATAATAATAATAATAATAATAATAATAATAACAGGAAACTATCCCCATTATATGGGTTGCTTGGATGACCTTGTCAATATAAAAAAGCGTTAATCTATATTGTGCACACAAATCCGTTTGCTACCCCGCATTGTCACAAAATTATTTTATTTAAGAGGTCGGTTCTGAATGATTTTTTCCTCCTATCAGAATTCCACTAGTAGAATTTTGATTGGGGAAAAAATACCTTTCAGAACAGACTTCTTACCAAAATCAGATGGAACAAAGCTAGCCATAAAAGACAAATGAAAAGGCCGCAAAGTTTGGCTTTCAAATAAACGAACATCACCGAGTGTATTCAAGGTTACCAGTGCTATCACCGAACACACTCGACGAGCCCCAGATCACAATGTACTTGGCAATGTAAGAGTTCATAAACATGTATTTCAATAGTAATTACATATTATTTTGTTTTTTTATTGATCACTTTGGAGATTTCTAAGCTCATTCATGTTAAAAGCAAAATGAAGATGCAATAATTATCACGCGGAGCTGAGCATGGGTTGGTTTGTTTGGTTCTCTTTATTGATGTTTGGAGCAATCAAAAGCGTCCAGGCAGCAATGAAATATTAATCAAGAAACTCTTATAAAACCATTTAATCATTAGCAAGAACTTATTAACAACCATAAAATATCATCTTGAGAGTTTAAAATGTCTTGTTCCACTCACTTTTGAAGAGTTTGCACACCACTTGGAGAGAGGGTTCCTGTAATCATTAACTTTTGAAGCGGATGAAACTTCGTTTAAAAGCTTAGATTATCAGCCCACAGTTCTATGTTCGCTAATTAATATCGGTTGCCTGGAAAGTTAAATCTTCCCACATAAAATCTTATCGTGTATAAGGAATTACTTCTCTCTTTCAATGTGTTTAAATGGATATAGGAGGATGGTGAAGTGGGGGGAGGGTGGATGCAGGAGTACCAGAGTTTTTTCTACCTCCTGTACAGTGTGAACAATATTTATAGCTTTGACAAAATATAATTTAATGTTACACATGGTGGATATAAGCGGGGGGATCTGTATAAATAGGGCAATGTCAGGTAATTTTATCTAAAAAAAAAGTAAAGACCTGGAGATTTAAGTGCTTGTCTTAAAGATCCAATTCTCTTTTCACCTAAAAACTAAAACAAAAGAGAAGAATTTTATTCATCGCATGTTAACAGAATGCATGGCCTGCAGTATATATTATGGCTTTGTGCTAACATGAGTAGGTGGTTCATGGTTTGATTTTTTATATCACATTTATAGTACACTCTGCCACAATTAACACCTAAAACATTTGGCATTGGATAAATAGCTTATACAAAAAAATTGATGTTTAATAGCTGTTACAATTTTTTCAAATGGGATTGATTAAATAAACGAAAGTTTCACTCGCAAAGTAAAAGTGTATAAAGTTGAAGTCATAAAAAAATGACTGAGTTTGTCCAGGAAACCTTGAAAAGTCGGAGAATTTTATTTTAGAATTTTCGTAGCTATCCTATGAAGCAATTCTACTTCATTTGAGCCATATTTTTTTATTTGTTATAAATATGTTCGCACCACATATTTCTTCCCGTCCATTCCATCAAAACGTTTACACCAACGGGGTGAGGAACTAGAAATCAGAGAAAAAGTTACCCACTTTTATTACTTTCTCTCTATCTTACAGGTAGAGAAAGTATGGTGATCGTCAAAAAAATCGAACTCGAGATTTTGATGAATTTTGACGTTTCATGACTTCCTGAATCCGAAAAAGTGGTTTTTGAATGTCTGTCTGTCTGTCTGTCTGTCTGTCTGTCTGTCTGTACCTCCAACTAGAGCCTAAACTATTTTACCGATTGAGCTGAAACTTGATATCTAGGGTTTTCATAGGGTTGCCCCGAGGGGTTTTTGGAATTGGATATCTACCCCTAAAATTAAGGGTAGTTTACTGAAGGGAAAAAAGAGAAAAAGTCGATTTTCTCAAAATCGGCTCTAACGATTTTGATTAAATTTCATTTATGAACATTAATAAATATTCCAAACAAAATGGCTACTCTCAATATTTCGGCAAAATGGCTTTAAGGGCTCCGGTCTGATGCGTAAATTAACATTTTTTATAATAGCTCCGAAACTATTTGAGATATGAAATTACTTAGCATTACAAATATGTATATATATTTATAATACAAATATTTTATTCGAAACATATTTTTATAAAATCAATAATTTTCAATCTATACGCAATTATATATATATTTTTAGCTTTTTGGACATTAAAGCTTAAGTATTGCGATCGTAAAAAAAACTAACCTGAAATGTTGATGGATTTCGACGTCTCATGACCCCCCGAACCCTAAAAAATAGTCTTTGCAATGCCGTCTGTCTGTGTGTCTATTAAAACTTAAAATTAAGGGTAGTTTACTGAAGGGCAAAAAGAGAAAAAGTCGATTTTCTCAAAATCGGCTCTAACGATTTTGATTAAATTTCATTTATGAACATTAATAAATATTCCAAACAAAATGGCTACTCTCAATATTTCGGCAAAATGGCTTTAAGGGCTCCGGTCTGATGCGTAAATTAACATTTTTTATAATAGCTCCGAAACTATTTGAGATATGAAATTACTTAGCATTACAAATATGTATATATATTTATAATACAAATATTTTATTCGAAACATATTTTTATAAAATCAATAATTTTCAATCTATACGCAATTATATATATATTTTTAACTTTTTGGACATTAAAGCTTAAGTATTGCGATCGTAAAAAAAACTAACCTGAAATGTTGATGGATGTCGACGTCTCATGACCCCCCGAACCCTAAAAAATAGTCTTTGCAATGCCGTCTGTCTGTGTGTCTATTAAAACTTAAAATTAAGGGTAGTTTACTGAAGGGCAAAAAGAGAAAAAGTCGATTTTCTCAAAATCGGCTCTAACGATTTTGATTAAATTTCATTTATGAACATTAATAAATATTCCAAACAAAATGGCTACTCTCAATATTTCGGCAAAATGGCTTTAAGGGCTCCGGTCTGATGCGTAAATTAACATTTTTTATAATAGCTCCGAAACTATTTGAGATATGAAATTACTTAGCATTACAAATATGTATATATATTTATAATACAGATATTTTATCCGAAACATATTTTTATAAAATCAATAACTTTCAATCTATACGCAATTATATGAATTTTTTTAACTTTTTGGACATTAAAGTTTAAGTATTGCGACCGTAAAAAAAAACTAACCTGAAATGTTGATGGATGTCGACGTCTCATGACCCCCCGAACCCTAAAAAATAGTCTTTGCAATGCCGTCTGTCTGTGTGTCTATAAAAACTTAAAATTAAGGGTAGTTTACTGAAGGGCGAAAAGAGAAAAATTTGGTTTTCTCAAAATCTGCTCAAACGATTTTGATTAAAATTCGTATCTAGGCGTTGATTAAGATTATAAATAAACTGGCTATTTTCATTTTCCTATGAAAATGATTTTTAGGGTACTTTACAGAAGCGTTAATTTCCGTATCTCCACAACTATTTGAGAAACTAAACAACTTATCATTGCAAAATTGTAGGACTATTAGAAATAAAAAACTTTTATTTGACATATATTTTTATAAAAGCAACAGTTTCTGAGATATTTGCAAATATATTAATACAATTTTGTGAGCTTTAGTTGTAAACATATACTACTTAAGTCTTAACGCAATAATTCTCCAATGCCATAGAGTAATTAAATATAAGTATCTAAAAAAGTATGTTATTTTTCCTTAAATCTCTTAGGAGAAATGTTTGCATAGCAATGATCTATCTCCATTTTAGACTCAATAGTCAATATTTACATTTTTTATTGGTCAAAATGTATAAATGAATAATTAAATATCAATGCGATGACTTGAAGATCTGCAACACCTTATAAAATGTTAAAATTTTAACCAGAAATCGAAATTTTAATACGAAGTGTTGACCCTTGTGGAAGACATTAAACAGTTTGAAATGCTCTTAGGTGGACAAAGATGCGCCTCTTTTCTCATTGATTATATATCATTGTATATTATTTTATGCGTGTTCTTATGTGGAGTGGTGATGATACAATGTACATTATTCCGTTCAGAAATCTTACGAGTTTATAGAAAGAGAGAGAAAGTCTGTGCGGTGCGCCGTACCATTTATTTTTAAACTAGGGATTACTAAGCATATTAAGTTCGTCACTATTAGCGTAAATAGGATGTAAAAACAAAATCCATAGGGGGTACCTAGAAAACAAACCTCACATCTCTTTTTCAAGATTTGATTTCCAATTTTCCCAGTTCCTAGTGAGTTTTGGAAGATGTTCAATGTGGCTCCATTCCTGAAAATTAGCTTCTTCGCTGTATCCACTGGGACCTCGTGAACAAGGGTCACATATCCTCATAGGAAGAAATCTGATGAATAGGTATTTCTAAGAAGTTGCGATAGTTCATCATACTCCTTGTTAATGACTACAACGAGCTTTGGCACCCACCACTTCAAGCGGCTTCCCTGATTCCACCTTGGCAGGTTTCCTGACGTTTCCACTCAGGTAGCAACCCTTTTCTGGACTAACGATCTGTCAGAATGAGCACGATTATGATGCATAAATGGTAAGATAAACAAAGTAAAACACAGCCCGTCCTTTGGCTAAGCTACTGCGATATCTGCCTACCCCCAGGTACAGCAATGATGACATATAGCGCCCAACCAGGAAGCCGCTGACCACACGTTCCTATAGGCGAGTTTTCGCGATTGAATTGGTTACGTCTTGGTATCGAGTGTTATCAACCAGGTGGTTATAACCAAGGTGGATTGGGAAAACGATTTTGAGATGCTTTATTAAACAAAATGGTGGTTGAATTGGACTAGATCTAACAGATGGTAGTTGAATTTATGTGACTACTACATGTACTGCAAATCGACGGAAAATGAGATTTTTAATTTTATTCTTGTTTAGATTTGTGCTTATTTTGACTAATCCTAATATTTACACAACATATCAAGCTGAACATATCTTCCCAAAAATAACCTTAAGAAAACGAAGTACTTATGTAATATTAAATAGGCCTAGATCATATAGTATTCTCTTTTATCCATAACTAAACGGTTCTTAAGTACCTTCTTACTTTCATGTATTTCTAGCTAGTAATTGATGTCAATTTTAATTTGCAAAAACTTAAAATCCATTGACTACAAAGCTATACTCGTTTAAATATAACATAAGAAGTGAATCTGATTTGAAATTGGCACACAAATTCTCGGCTTAATGGTCGTAACCACACTCTTTAGTCTGGTCAAGAAAAACGGTACCAAACCGAGGTTTTGTATCGTTTCGGTCATAAACATTTCGATAACTTTGATATCGGGTCAACCGCGAAAACGTTGTGCTAGTAAACATCGATAGCAGGCCAACCATGAAAACACGCCTATTGTCAACGTTGCTCATCTTGGCCCTTCCTCTATTGATCCTCTAGGCTTGGAGAGTTCTTCGTAAGCATCGTTAGCTAGACTTTGCATGCGGTTTGCTATAAGGAAGTACACACCTTTAAACGCCATTCCAATGTCGATTAACCGGAATATTAGATAAAAGATTACTAACAAACAATAAAACGTATTGAAGTCTTAACATCTAGAATGGGGTCAGTTAATTATTTTTTTAGTCTTATTTTTTTTAAATTTTGTTGTAGTTTTAAAAATATGGTTTAATGGTTAGACTGGTTTTTATTAATGCCACTGTTTTCTAAAATAGAAGGAAAAAACCCACACTTTGCATATATCTAACCAGGCATCCCAAGCTCGACCAACTCACTATACACCGTGATCTCTCTAGACATGCGTGTGTTTTTAATATAATTGTCTTGCAATCGGGTGTAGGGGGGTTAAGATTCGTTGGTTGTGATTTATGTCCATCTGGAGCGAGGCTTGCACGCAGCCCTTCAGCTGGTTATTGATGCTTGCACTATCTGGTATAAACCCCATGTACTAGGGGAGTCCAAGCAGTGTGGTGGTTGCTCGTTGCCTTCCACACTGTATTTATTTGAGCGAGAGTGAAAGATTCTACCAATTTTACCGGGAAATGTTTTTTCACATACTCTCCAGGGTTCTTTTACATGCCACAATCGACATTGAACCCACGGCTTTGCTTCCCCTCCTAAGGAAGTTATGCTACGGATTTTTATCAAGACCTCGGCTGTGTTTGAACCCATGAATATCCTATCCTGAGGTGAGCACTCTACCCCAAGACCACTGNAAGACCGCCGAGGTCAACACCAACGTGTTAGGATGAAGTCAATATTTATTAATTTAGTTAGTTTATTGAAAAACCTAATCATGGTTAACATATTATAAATCACTATTGCCTTCATATCATTTATGATTTAAAAAAAACTAGTTATCCTTCCTTTCACACATCCATCTCTCGTGACTGCTAAAATACGAGTAGGCGTGATTAATTCACTCCTCACTAGTTGACTGCGACAAAGTGAGTGCCCCATCTGACTTGAGTCGTGATGTAAATTGTTAAACCCATGAATTTCAAGAAAGAGGCCATCAATAAGGCGTAGGCTCTTCACAATCTCTCTTCTAAAAGGAACTGTGCCAAAACTCCGATTTCACTTTTTTTTTTAAGCGGAGCCCGATGGTAGGGGTGAATCTTGTTGAAGGCCAAATCTTTCATAAAGTTTGGATGTTTTGTTAGGTGAGTAAAAAAACACAATATGTCCCTGTTAATATAAAATGAGAAAATGAGTCCGGAATATCTTACTTTTAGGACAAGAGAAGGTTCTATAAAATTTGGACAGGTCACTAGTAAACATGTTATATTTTTCAAGTTTAATGTTATCCTAGAGGTGATACGAGATCTTAAATTGATCTTAAATTTTTTAGATTCCACATGCGATGATATGATTTTAGGAAAAGAGTGAATACATTATAAACCATGCGCCAAAATAACGCTTTAAACATATAATCCAGGGACTAATGGAAGTTATGAATCTCATAGCTAAAGCATTGTGATAACACTTTATTTCATTATTGGTTTTGATATGTTTAGGGACACTTTATCCACTAGTATTATAGTCGTCTGTCATTTTATCCAAGTTGTATGTCCACAAAAGCATGTTCCCCGGGTTTGATTTCTAACAAATGTTCAAATATTTCATTGTGGAATATGCATCTTTTTTATTCACAAAGTGGTTGGATTTCGGGTCTTTATTTTTTATAGTAAAAAAGCCCTTAAAACAAATATAGTAAATTAGATAAATTGTTTTTATTTCTCTATTTGCTTGGATGTTTTTATAAACAGTTATATAAGCTGGATTATTTTTTCTGTGGTACTAAACTTGTACAATAAAGCCAAATATAATTTTTAATCAATTTCAAGCGTTTTTAATCTATTTTTTTTTACTAGGAAATGCTATATAAAGCCTTCTTTTCTTACAAATAGCTTTATCTTACGGCCAGGAAAGGCTACTAGATCTTCTTGTATGTATCCATACGCCAAGCCATATTATCTGCAAACTTGTATAATTAAGAGCAGCTGTTACTTTTAGTTAGCAAAGCTTTCACAACAAACAATTTGCTTTAATTATTTTTTCCAAATTTTTACATTATTGAAATATGAAATAATGAAAATAAAAGTTCGGACATTTATTTTTTGTGGTAGTGACATCTGTAGTTCACTTAAAAGTGATTTACAAACGAGAGTTTCTAAAAGTTTGCCTTGACTTCATAAAGGAGTATTGAAGAAGCTTGATCAAGTATATATAATCCATTATTAAGTTAAGAGTCCAGAGTTCGATTATTGGCATGCCCGAAAAATGTGTAATTGGTGAAATGTGGCTTTCCCCTTTCACAGAAATGAATTAACGGCTTGGGGATGTAAGTTGTTTCTGTTCTAGATTTAAGCTAGTTTATAAATCATGTGCTGATAGAATCAGTCGGTCAATAAAGTGAACGTCAAATACCTCAAATAAATGAAATACAACCCGTATTCTTGCGTTTAGTTTGCAAAATAAAAAATTTTTAATTTTGAAACTTATATTTTGAATGCCTTTTCCTCAACGTTATAGATAACTAATTATTTATCTTTTAATTTGTGGTAGCAAGTTATAAGAAGATACAAGTGTAAGCAATACTTTTTAATTGGTATTCTATGCACTATGATATCTCTTGTTGGAAAACCCGCGAAGTACAAATATATTAATTTTATTAATATGGGGTGACCTGGCGGTCTAGGGGTAAGGTGTCGGACTTCTGTGCTGGGGTTCCAGGGTTCAATCCTCGGTCCCGGCACAGATTTATCTGATTGCCAAACCATTCCTTCACCTCTGACAAGACGTGTATTAATAACAACTTGGGAATGTGTGGAATGCCAGTCCTCCACCGTGGTTCGGATTCCACGTTAAACTGTTGTTCCTCCATGTCATCTCACAATTACCCTACCATTACACATTAGAGTAAGTACGTATAACCCCAACGGGTAGTAAGACGTGGTGATAATAATAATAATAATAATAATATTTTGGGTTTTCACTTAGTTATGAAAAATCAAATCATATATTAATATTTAAGGAAGTCTTATAAGAAGCTTTTGATAATCCTTTTCATAAACTATATATTTTTTACGAACCAAATACATATTATTTCTACCAAGGTTGATATTAGTGACTATCAAATAATATATTTAATTAAAAATATTATTTTCTATACTTAAAAAGGATATTTTCAAGGAAATTTAAGTACACCTGATGAAAAGTGTCAATAGGATGAATTTAATTTGAAATACCTCATAATTCCCATAGAGAAAAGAGGAAAACATGTGAACAAAAAACGAGTACATTTGCTCGGTGATTGAGCCTATCTGGGATGTACGTATTTTAAAGACACCAAAGGGATAGTGATGAGGAATTTGGAATTTAGGGGAAGGGCATCTACATTTGATTAGAGGGTTAGTGGAGAACCTATCAGGTTAACCACCTAGAAAAGTGCCTCTCAAACCTTTCCCAATAGTGGGCCTCTTGGTAAATGTTTGAAGCACATGTGGACTCTCTTACTTTAATATACAACCTACCTGTCCCCTTACTGATGTCGGAAGTTCTATAAACGTACGTGTTTATCAAGCAGTAAAACACAGCATTTATTTAATACTTAGTTTATTGTGCATATTTTCAAAAGCACTTGTGTTAGAAAGTATTGTCGGCTTATCAATCTTTGCCAGTAAATGTTGTACTCTGCCTATTTCATATAATAGCCCCCTAATTTATTTCTTCTCTATGGCACCCGTATGCGGAACACAGTTTGAGAACCACCAACCTAAGCACACCCAATCTACTCAACACTGGAAATCCGGATTTGTTAATTGGCCTTTGTCCGTGAGCCCATCAATATGGTTCTTAATCGGTTATTAAACATTTCTACAATGACTTTTAGTAAGTTCCATTGATGAATACTTGTGACAACCGTTAAGTAATTTAGACTCACTTCTTCTTTAATTATGTACAGCCTTTGTATAAGAAAGACCTAATGATGATTTAATTGGTTATTTATCTCTTCAAAGTTTGTTGATGTTTCTAGACTGTAATAAAACTCGTATTAATTGAGCAGATGGTTATTTCTCACAAGGAATGATTGAAACTGTTTAGTTTTCTAACGTTGGGTAGTTCACACTCGTAGTCACATAAACAAAGGCATCAGTATCGTCTTGGTTTTCTAATAACGGAAGAGTCAAAGTTTGAATTTCGGCCAGCTATGCTGATATAGTTTTCCTAAATTGTTTCCTATTTTCCCTCTACCCAAATAAGAGTTAACTTCTTCTAAATTCAGTCTTACTCGTACTTAGCACATCAGCTACCCACTTCAATGGCCGCATGGTCTATCGCGCTATTCTCGCAGTAGACTAGACTGCCGATGACTGGTAGATCGAAGTTCTAATCTTGGTCGAGTACATTTCCTCTAAATATAACCTCCCTTATTCCTAAAACATCTGCTTTATTAGCACATAACCATATAACTGGAACGGGTAGTATGACATGGTGATAGAAAAAAAAGTACTATTTATTTAGCACCGCGTCATACTACCCATTTGGGTTGTACGCTTAACTATTAATTACGCTAATGGATTAGGAATTGGGAAGATTGAATCTAGAGGAAGTGAAGCCACATTTGTTTGGAAGGAGAGTAGAAAACCATTTAGGAAAAACCACCCCCAGTTAACCCGATCGAGACTCGAACCTCAATCTCTCCGTCCTTGGTGGCCTAGCTCAACACGACTCGTGCGTTAGCTCACTACGCCACCAAGGTGGGTTAAAAAAAAGTATTACTCATAAGTCAAATAACCATGTTTAGTTTAATTTTTTTCGCCTTGTTATTATCACCACGTCTTTCTGCCCTATCAGGTTATACGCATATATGATAATTCCTATAATGGGATAGGGATGAGGAAAGAAGCAATTTAGGGGTAAACTACCCACATTTGCGTGGAAGGAAGGTGGGAAACCAATTAGGATAAACAGCCTCAGTAGAACCTACTGGGATTCGAACCTTGATCTCCCCAAATGTATAAAGTAGAAATGAAAATTGACGGGGGCGATGAAACCTGTATTTGAATCGACGTGTTTATTTCTTCACATCACTTTTTCCTTTATTCAAAAGCTTTACATTTAAAACTTGGAATATTACTGTCCCAGATTAACACATACTCAAGTAATATTTAAGTTATTTTGTGAAATTTTCTGTGTTTTTCAGGTTTTCTTGATTTTCCAAGTGCGTTGTAGCTCTGCTTCTAGTTGTTGGCTCAGTGTTTCAACGAGCGTGGAAAACCGAGAAAGAACAGAGAATTTTAGAAAAAAAAAATTAACTACGGGAATATTCGTGAATTTGGGAATTTTAACTTAGAGCATTAAATACTAAGCCAGTACATAGAATAAAAAATTACCTGAAATGTTAAGCCACAGTGATTTCACCTAATAGCATTGTAATATGTAATAACTGCATAAATGTATCCACCAACTTTCTCTCTCAAGTTCAAATCAACGTGTTCTAAACCGCAATGACATGACCTCAAGCTAGTAATTTTTATGAAAAGTGTAATTTCATTCCTCTGTGCTATTCTCTAAATTGGCTAGAAAAACGGGAATTCCTTCTGAAAATGTAAAAAACAGGGAATTTAGTATTTATAAAATAATGGCAACCCTGGAGTTGTAAAATTAATTGTACCGATAAATATCTTGTGTCAACATTCAAGGTTCCCAAAGACTATTATTGTCATAATAACACTTGTAAAAAAACTTGTGCTAATTTGTAATTATTTATTAGAAGAGTTGAATTTTGCATCTGTTTTTATCGGTAAACTTCAATCAGATGGCCTTGAACCTAGATTAAGAAAATACCACCAACAAAGTGATAACGTGCACCATTTTTTAGTGACAATTGGAGGTGTCTAAATGGACGTTAAATATTTCGAGTATTTTACATTTAAAATTAAACATAAAATTGGTCCAATCGATTTCCTATTGAAGAAAGGAAAGCGAAGATATTTATTATTAGCAATGATCCTGATTTTAATTAAATGTTTAATGTTTATGCTGTAGAGATCCAACATGCTATTTTATGGTGCTGGGTCAGATGTTCCGATATTTATTGTTTGCTTTACTCTGGTCTTCTTTGAACTGAAAAAGGTATTTACGTAGAAATTTTTCAAAGGTTCCAGTTGAATGAATATCGAAAAAAAAACACTTCCTTTGACAAGGTACGTCCAGAAATTATTTTCGTATCTCCACCACACAGACATATTAAACAAAGTGTACACTGATATTATGGCAATAAAATAAAAACTCTGTGGATATTTTAAATCGCTTTTATCTTTGATTTACAACAGCAACAAAAAGTTGACGGACTTTGGAATACTTTTTTTCTATAATTTTAATGTTTCACTGTAGAATTTATTTGTATACTAAAGCTTTACTAACTTAAAATAAATAAATATTATCATCCCGTTCACTTGATTGAAAACAAATTAAAATGCTACAACCAATTTGAAATCCATTTACAACATGAACAATATGATACCCTTTTTTTTCTCAGGCTTGTATTTTTTTCATAGCAGATATTAGAACACACAAAATAATAAGTCTTAAGAAACAGAATTGTAAATATTTTTTTATTTACTTCGTAAAACCTAGAGTTAGTAAAATAATGGATGGCTCCTAATATGAGACCCCTATTTATTCGCCTTTTTACGACACTGAGGCCACACAAATTGTAGGTCAGTAGCAATACAATGTTCATGAGCTCATCGATAGCATACCGTGCATTGTATCCACTCTTCTCCGTGCTTGTATTCTAAAATACGCACCCACAGGAGAGACCTTCCGCATCATTTTCTTCTTCATCAGTGCTGTCTGGCTTGATAAAGTCTGAGTCAGAATCATTGCTGCTAGATACCATTAATTTTTCGTTGCGTTTTTTATTGTTCTTCCTGGTCATTGATTTGCTGTTGACATTGCTTGAAGCGGATGAATGCCACGTGCTGGTAGAGTAACACTTTTAGGTCCTGCAGTAGGGCGGTGGTCAGTTGGTTGGTCAGGAGCACTTGAAGGCTCTGACATAGATCTGTATTTATTTGCTCGTTCGTTATGGCCATTTTGATTTGCAATAGCATCAGGATTAGGAGTTTTCTCTTGATGGTGAATGGCAAAATCATAAGCTCGAAAAATATGTATATTTAAAGGAAACAAACCAGTCTTTCGGAAGGCATTGACTGATATTTCCATGGTTGCTGATCGGTTTTAAGCAGCACAAAACAGCTTTGCAACCAGAAGTGATGTTACTACACAATAAGGGTTACTTCTTAAAAATGACTATTTCCTTAGAATGATGCGTTTATAATGTGTTAGCTGAATACCCACTCATCTCACGGGATATTGTGTTATTATTTAATTCTGGATGAAAATAAGGAATTTTTGTTTGAAGCTTAATGGCATGGTTCTTAGTACTACCCGAGAAACGCCGCGAGGAGGTGACCGTTTATTGTTTCTCATGGAGAGTTCTATTTTGGGCATGCCCCCTTGCCTACAGCATGGGGTGTTATCGGCTGAGCGTGGCTGGACAGATCTCCCCTCCCACCACTCCCCACCACCACACACCACCCCGGGCTGGGCCCTCTCACTCACACACACACACACACTACAAACACCACAAAATTCAGCAAAATATAAACTACATATTTCTACCGGCTCTTGAAGTTTTGTACTAAAACGTAATTACATATTTTAATTAATTGTCTGTATTCATTTTTTTCCACCCCTTAGAAGCATCTACGGGGTTAAAAATAATTGCTATATTTTTTAGAAGGCATAATTAGAACAAATTTATCGGATTATTACCCTCTAAACGCTTGAAAATAGTTTATAAAGCAATATTGTTGATTAGGGTAGGTACCTCGATTTCACCCCCTTATTCACAAAACATCGGAATGAAACATCTTTTCTTTTCCTAATTAGCTTATAAGGAACCTGTGCCAAATTTCAGCCCAACAGCTTCGTGAGAAGTGTAAGAATTAGTGATGATTGAGTGAAGGAGTCAGTCAGTCAGTCAGTCAGTCAGTCAGTCTGGGCTTTCGCTTTTATATATATGAGACCATCTCATATTAGGAGACGCTTGGGGTCTCATATTAAGATATAGTCAACATGTGAATAAGGTCTTTTTTTAGGTTAGATCAGACATAGGAGATACTTTAACAGACATGCATTGAATTCTTCTCTTAATTGTTAATCACGATATACTCAAGTTAAACATAATTTAACTCCCCTTAGTAGAAGAATTAGTCCATGAAAATAGTGTTTAAAAACCTGGTTGAAAACAAATCAAGAAAACCTTTACCATACGCATATACATTTTTTTCTGGACAATGGCAACAACACATACACGGGAAAGCATGGTGAGCATCAAGTTACAATGGTCGTTGATAGAGCACAGCCGTTCCCAGGGAAGAAACACTGGGGTCTCATATTAATTTTGGTACCTTTACCTTATTAATAAAACTATAATGTTTTTTGTTTTGCTGTTGTGGCAACAAGATATATTATAAGTGTTATATTTACACTTGTATTTGGTTATAACTAGCCACCAAAATAAATAGATGTTTGTATAACTCAAAGAAAGAGGTATGCAAAATACTAGTTTCAAATTAAAACGTTATTTTTTAGGCACCACATGAGCACAACTGAAGACTGTTTGTATGACATCAACGACCACCAATATTTTCGTCTAGTCCACCATATTAATTTATGCAGAGGACGCAGCCGTTTATAATACTCGTTTGAAAAGCATTTTTAAGTGAACCACGTTTCCAGTAAAAAAAAACATCCCAACGGTTATTTTTATTAGTTAAAGTTTCACTAATATAAAAACGGTTAAAAGAAAAATTGTGCACCACATGTTATTACCCGTTTGGGTAATACGATTATGTACTAATTACGCTAATGGTTTCAGGGATTAGGAAGGTTTTATTTAGAGAAAGTGTACCAGCATTTGTGTGAAGGGAGAGTAGTAAACCTTTTTGGGAAAACCACCCTCCACAAACCTGACAGATTCGAACCTCAATCTCCCCGTCACCGGCAGTCTAATATACTGCTAGACTAGCGCGCTAAGCCATGCAGCCACCAAATCAGGCAGTAAAAATGTATTTGTTGTTAATGTTATAATTGTCAAAAGTAACAATAACTAAACATACAGTCTGGCGCATCATATAGTTTTGTGAATGGATACGTGGTAACCTTTCCCTGGTTGTTACTACCTCTACTGCCTCAGATAGGGTAAACTAGCTCTTCTTTACTACTCTACTTGTGCAGGTCAAGAAAATCGATCCAAAAGCATGTATTTTTGTTGTTTTTCTTCACCGCCATGAATACACCACGTCTCCCGTGGCTGTGACTTTGACGTCACGTGAATAGAGAATTGAAGTTCACTGGTAAACGAAAAGAATGCGATAAACACCATTTTAACTATTACGACTAGTAGGGGCTATTATAACATTTATCAGAAGTTAACTATTAACCATAAATTTGTCTTTAAAAGATTAAAGGAAAATTTTGTTTTTCCTTTTTAGGGATGTTTTAGAAGCAATTTCTACTAGGTCACGTTATCTGCTTTTAATTACGTAAATGGGAAAAGGATAGTGAATAATTTAGAGTAAACATACTCATCGATTTGAGGGAAAGTGGTAATACATTTAGAAAAAATCCAGCTTTGTACATCCAGCCGGAATTTGAACCTTGGTCTCAACATCATCGGAAATCCAGATAAGATGAGCCTAATGTCTAGCCCATGTGACCACAAATGTGGTTCCTACATCATTTTAAGTTTGTGGATAGGTACATTCTAGTACTATCATTTCATATCGATCCAGAAATTTTCTCAGTATCAATATAAACTTTTAAATGATTACCCTTTCACTCGAGAAAAAATTATAAACAAAATAATGCTATATTATAGTATATTTTATTCAATGCTATTTAACAACTATGAAAAGAAACATGTGTTTTTCAATAATGACTAATTATTACACTATTAATCTAGTGTGCTACTTTTGCGATAATTTGGACTGACTATGACGAGGGACTAAGGGGCTCGAATACCGACTACATGTAATTAAGGTATATTTTTCTTAAATGGTTTCTCACTCACTATCTCTATGAAAAAACGATTGCAGTTTCTCTAATTTAAACTATACCCTTTATATATATACATATACATATATATATATGTATATTATACCCTACCCAATTTGCGTGAATAGGCCTATGTGGATAGCCTGAACTACTACAAAACACACACAAACATAAAAAACAGTATTGTATTTTACTGAAGCACATTAGTAGTATTATACATACTAGAATCCATTTTACACTAGCTCATAATCAAATAACATGTATGAAGCTTTTTTCTAGTACCGTTCGGGTTATACGCCTATGTACTAACTACACCAATGGGCTAGGGATTAGGAAGACTTAATTTAGAGTAAATGTACCCACACTTGCGTGGAGGGAGAGTGTAAAACCATTTAAGAAAACCCCCCTCATTGCATACGACCGGGCGTGTACCCTGATCTTCCCGTCTTCGGAAGTCTAGTCCAACACGAGATTAGCGCGCTAGACAAAAGAGTATGAAGCGTATCTGAAAAAAATATGCTCGTCATTATTCCGATTTTGTTTTGCTTCTTTTTTGTTCTTGGAAGATTAACTTAGAAATTAAATACATTTATCAAAGATTAGTCTTTAAATTGTTATTATTTATTAACACCCAAAAGTATGCCCAGTAAATATGTTCATTCGTAGCTTTTATGTGAAAAGTACATTTTTAAATACGTTTAACTGACTTTTGGGACATACTTTTGGTTTTACTTAATATCCCCTTACCATTTTAAAGTTATTGTCGTTGCATATTTAGCTCAACTCGTGAGACCATTGAAAGATGAATAAAATACTAAAAATCTGAATCCTTTGTATGGTAATTGTGGCTTTAATAAATATTTAATGTATAAAACAAATTGATAAAGTGAATACTCTATATTTTATAAATTCTATTTTATTTTGTAAACATTGTTTGACGGGAGATTGTATTACTTTTGATTAATATTTTTTAACACGATTTATTTATTGGCTTAATTTAAGATTAGGGATGATATGTTTAATTTAAAGGAATCGTACTCACATTAACATAATAGAAATTATGCTAAAATAACAATGATGAATCATGTGTGGCTAACCACTCCTAATTAATCCGACTGAGACTTGAACCTTGACTTCAATATCAACGAGGACATGGTAAAATGTGGGTATAATACCTTAAATCACGCAGCTGCTTGTGCAGCTAAGAAGTTCTGTGGTGTAAAAAATGCTGGTGTCATATTATTACGTAATGTTGTAATAAAGCCCTATTTATATACCAAATATATTTTAAAACTCCCAATTACTTTAGGAATATTCCATAAACAATTATTTTCGTCATAAAAATGAGTGAAATTTTCAAATTTATATAAAAATTTCATTTTTGCATTAATATATTATTTAAGATTTAATCTACCAAAAATCTGTCGCCCAAACAATCTGAAAATACCCTTTTTTATTTTTTAACTCTTATAATTTTACGACTTTCAAATGTATTAATAAATTTCCACAAATAAAACTGTATTCAAGTGTTTAAAACTAGAACTTGAGTCATTTTAGACTGAACAGAAATTTGCTTTACCATTCATCATTAGAAAAAGACATACATTATTTTACTTTTCGGATAAAAAAAAGAAACAAAGGAGATGTTGAAATAGTACTTTTAATGGTGGAACTCCGGATAAGGAGTATCGGGTGAGAAGATGGGAAAAGAAAGGTGTTTTTTTAAAGCTCTCGAGAGCTCTCTGGAGAATTGATCTAGACATGACCTTTAAACTTTTGGAATGAAAGTTGTATTCGCGAATGGAGGTGTGAGCATAGCTGTGGCGAAAGGCATGGGGGAATTTGGTCTCCAGGATGAGAGGTGGAATGGAAGTGTGTGTGGGGTGTGGGGGTGGGTTATCATGAGGATGTGCTCAAGGCAAATTTGTGGTTGCTGGAGGAGGAGAAAGAGGGGGTTTGGCTGAACTTATACGCGTTGTGGAAGAGCCAGTATAAGCTTTGCACCCACGTTTATTCAACAGGGCTTGAGGGAAAGTCAAACAATCTAATGTATTACACACACAGGATATGTTTCCTTACTTAAGTATGTACACAATTAGGTACAAGTGAACATTTTCATGTGTAAGACAATTTATCTAGTTGACTTGAGTGAAACAAGTAGCTATCATCAAATGTGTGTCTTATTTAATATTAGCGTAAGGTCATAATTTTCAAAGAAGTATATGCAGAAGTCGATTCGCTTCTTTATTGGTGGTAAGTGACACATAGTAAAAATTCCAGATCTACTCTCATGTATCCATTCACGAAATCATATGATATGTAAGACCATATGTTGAGTTGATGTCACATTTGGCAGTCAATACTTTCACAACAAACCATTTGTTTTTATTTATGTTTTTCTTTTAACTTAACTGTTTTTTACATTATTGAAATACGAACTTATGAAAATAATAACCGTTTGGATATTTCTTTTTTTGTAAAAGCGGCGTCTGTGGTTCAATTAAAAATGCTTTACAAATGAGATATTTTAAAAGGATGCGTTCTTTTCACAAATTAAGATGGAAAACCAGATAAAACGAGGCCTTGAGGACGTCATACAACCGATGTTTGGTTGGATTTATGAACATCTTTTTACAAAATAAAAATTATTTTGAAATCAAGTTATTACTATAAAGACAAATTATTTATTTTGGTGGCCAATTATAAGAAAATACAGGTGTGAATTTAATGATTTTTAATTTAAAACATCACTCACTATAATATTTATTAATGTTGCAATCAGGAAACAAAAAATACAGTTTTAATAATATTTTTTGTTCCTTCAATAAGTTACGAAATATCCAATTAATGTCTAGCCGCACATATCAGGACTGACATACGTCACCCGGTTCACGAATCTACGCCACCGACGTGGGTATCATCTTCTCTTCCTCTAACGCTAGTGATATTACATTTAAGATGGGGTGCTAGTGAACGTGAGTTTAGGGCAGTATTTTCGAAATTTTTATAGCATAAACATTTATTTGGCCAAAATAAATCGAATATTTCTTCTGTAGAAACATAGTTTAGTTTTCCGCACATGCTAATCTCAACAGTTTTTTAATATCTGTCAAGGATGTCCTGGAATTTAGTGACAACTTTTTCTCTGCATTTAAAAAGTTTGTCACCAAATGCCGCTATGCTCATGAGAGATATTCAAGAACTCTTGGGATTAGCATGTGCAGAAAGCTAAACTCTATGTTTCTATAGAAGAAATATTTGATCTATTTTTGCCAAAAAATGTTTATACTATAAAAACTACAAACTTAATGCACTAAACTGGTGCTCACTAGCACCCCACCTTAAGTCACTATCAATAAACCCTTGCGAAACTTTCGCACATTAAACCTTCCTCTCCCCCCCACCCCCCCCAAAAAAAAGATTTAGTCTTTTGTTGAGTTGTTGAAATGAAATACTCAATGAAGTATATATACAAAATAGCAAAGAGAGTTTATTAATGAGAACGTATTTACAATTTACAATAACTCTTTGTATACAATATTTGATATCAGAATGCTATCATCTTTAATCTAGATTTTTCTTTTAACTTTAATTTTAAACAATTTGTTTTAACGTAAGCTGAGTATTCTATGTCAGAAGTCGGTAAAAAATCCTATCCACTGATACCTTATTCATCACTGTAGGCCTTGTATTAGTTGAGAAAAAGGGAGGTTGACAACAGAAATAATATATAGTATTACTAAAATAGGCAAATATTGTATCCTATTGGATGCACATATAGAAATAACACTTGACACACCGAGACCTAAGAAACCCATGTTTGGCCCGAAACAGTGTGGAACTGGCGCGATCAGAGTGTCTTGACAGTTCCCAGACCGGGCAAGGCCTTGACGTGTGTGGCAAGACCTCTACAGTAATCCTTAGGGAAGTGTTATTAGAAGAGTTTGTTAGCACTTTTGATTGATAATATAGTATCACTAAGAAAATAACAATTATTTCAATCATCTAGGTAACATTAATACTTTCAAACAATACTTACAATAAAAATATTTTACTTGCTGTCACTTACCACCAGTTCTACTATTAATAGACTGTAGAAGTGGTAGTTTATGAAGAGAAGGCGTACCTTGAATCCCTGTAGGACCAGAAGTGTGTCTTTGTGAAATCTCATTTTCCTCTTTCATTTTATAATAAATTAACTCGTATCCAATTATTGAAATCAAGCAACGAATTTTTACGCTTGCTAGTTTACTATTCCATATTAAAATTATCGGGACTAAGTTTTATGTGTTTGCGTGATATAAATAATTTGTTTGTCTGATACTAATTTTAATATTAATTTTTTTCTGGTGCATTTAATGAATTAAATCGGTGCTAAAAATTATATAACCTTATTCATCTTTAAATAAATATATTTTTCAGTAACTAAATACACAAACAAAAATAATTAACCAAAAAATTAACTAGTAGTATAAATTAAACAAACCGTACATACAAATCCAACTCTTAACTAAATGCATAACTAAGCAAGCAAACAGTCCCTATATATATATATATATTTAGGCACCGCGTCTTACTACCCGTTCGGGTTATACGCTTAAGTACTAATTACTCTAATGGATTAGGAATTGGGAAGGTTGAATTTAGAGGAAGTGAACCCACATTTGCGTGGAGGGAGAGTAGAAAACAATTTAGGAAAACCCACCCCCAGTTCATCCGACCGAGATTCGAACCTAGGTCTTCCCGTCCTAGGTGGTCTGGCACAACACGACTGGCGCGTTAACCAACTACGAGTCCCAATATAAACATTATTTTTTGAATGTATTGTACCTCTAACCAATTAATATATTTTACAAACCTTCCTACCACAATCCCCCTCCCCGTTGCTTGCTTGAGTCTCAGCTGATCTTTCCAATATAAAAACTATCAACTCCATAGTGTGCATTCATCTCCATTTGCTATCCTACATTTCTTCTGAGTCGACGGAACAGAGTTGCACTGAATATCCCCTTTGAGAGAACTGCAGAGCTCATGGAGAAAACATTTATTTTTGATCTATTAGTAGCTATCGCCAAATCTCTCTCGCTTTCAATTTTGTCGGAAAGTGGTGTGCCTTGGTTAAGTAGCTTCTTGAAACATCAATGAAACAGCGTTGCAAAATTGGTTGTCTATTTGAGGGAAGATTGGCCACGTGATATCAAGAGACAACGCTGTTCTTCAGTAGAAACCATGTAGATCCACTGTATCCACTGTAGCCCCAACAGCCTAGCAAAAGTTTAACCAAAAATAAAAGTCACACCACCAAGAACTACCAAGGTTACAGCGCTATCACCAAATAGAAGCGACGAACGAGGGACGCTGAGATTGGCAATGCTAGAGTCCATAATGTTTCTTTGAATTGGATTGACTATTTATTTTGTTTTTTGTTCTTGCTAACTAAAAAGATTTAGATTAAATATAATTAAACTTCACTAACTACCATGCTTAGTGCGTATCTTACTGATAGTGATTTAATGGTAGGCTTAAGACATCTGTTTGACATCTTAAATCATTTGGTAGAGTGTATGCGTACTTAGCTAATTTTGATATGGCCGATAAAAATGAATCATCGGTGAAATGAGGGTTACCCTTTCACAAACATGAATTAAAGTCCGGGGGTTGGTTGTTGTGTCTATTCTATATTTAAACTAGTTAATACATCGTGCACTGATTACCTTAAATAAAAAAAATAGCTTTCTGCTTTTAATATTGAGAGAATTTCGGAGTATTTTTTATCGTCAAGTCAGCTTCAGAGCATATGATTTGACTTGAAAGTAGTTTAAGTACTTCTTTGTAATATAAGCCTACTATTGTCTGTACAGAGTAACTTTTATTCCATTTTGATATTTCCACCTTCCATTTCCGCCTTGTCACTTTGACTCCACTTTGGAAATCGACGCTTGAACCAATAAATGTCATCGGTTGGCCAACCCATTAGGCTTATAGGGGTCAAAAGACGTTGGGGAATTAGATCGTTGTTTTGCTCAACTTACTCCAACATTTAAATAACAATCTAATCTACTTAAAAATATCATAACATACGAGATCTAATTAGTTACATTTTTTTAGTGTGGTTAATTTATCTTACATTTAGATTCATACATATCATATTTTATAATAATATCAAGTTAACAAACAAAACAAATAGCCTTTATTAAATAATCTGTGGGTCTAGGACATTGGTCTGAGTTATACACGAAGGGTGGTTAAAAGGATTTTTTTATTTACCCTTTTAACTAATTCAACAAATAATCACTAGTATTTTATTTATTTATTTTGAACTATTTAATGTGCACTTTCTGAACCGACTGATTATATCAGCACATGAGAACCTATATGAGCGATAAATAAAGAGCCTACCAGTTTTGCAAGGAAAGGAATTTTCACATACCTTCCAGGGCTCTTTACATGACACAATATACCTGGGACCGACGGCTTTACTTCCCCTCTGAAGGAAGTTGTGCTACGGATTTTTATCGTTTGATAAAAATCCATCGACCCCAGCTGGTTTTGAACCCATGAACATCGAGACCTGAGTCAAGCACTTTACCCAAAGACCATCATGTTCGACAATCACTAATTAAGCTTATACATTTTGTCAAATAAAGCCAAACAATCTCAGCTGTCAGCGTGTCTTTTGACAAATTTTAAAAAACTTTTTTCTTTTACGTTCACCACATCTTGAACTTTCGTATAGTATACGAATGATATAGGAACGAGGACATATGGAAAAGTGTAGCATCATTTACGTGGAGGGAAAGTGGGAAGTAATTTAGTAGAAAGTATTCTCAATGCACCTGGCTGGGAAACAAACCATAACCAACCTTGCACTGTTATTATACTATTATAAAGCCACATGGATGACTCACTCACCTACCCACCCACCCACCCACTGACAATGTTTACCCACTTGCGGATGAGCTAGAAACTTGACAAATAGACAAATAGTCTGTAGCCGACGAGAAAATTCCAAAAAGTTAAAAAATTTAATTTCAACTCCCAAAAAATTCAAAATGGTGGAGCAACTTTAAAGTCAGTGCGAACCTTTCTTTTGAAGTCTCTTGTGGCTAAACGGTAAGACCTTTCAAAAACAGATTGCACCAGCAGCTACGGATTTGGCAAGATCCACAGGTTTATTCCTATTACTTTTTGTCGTATCTCCATCGGTTATACCTTAGATAGAGCTAGATTATTAGATTTTAGGTATATTTTGCACACTTTCCACACATTTTTTAATTTTCTGACACACTTATGGGACAGCTAGAATCATAAAATTTGGCAGGCATATTGGCACATCCAACTGTCATGAGCGTGCCAAATTTATGATTTTAGCTGGCCTATAAGTATGGAGAAACAAAAATAATGTGTGAAAAATACAATACAATACTGGTAACTTTAAGTTGTTACGTTCAAAACAACGATGGAATTACATTTGTTTATATCCACTTACAAAGAAAATTTACTGGCAACTAGCAAATCGAGTACTACGTCCCCATTGGCACGAGTTTTACTTGGAGAAAATATTTATTGACATTTAAAATGGGTTGGCTCCTTCTTAAGACTTTATGCTTATTAAGTATTAAAAATTAATTTTTAGAGATTCAAATAATCGAACCTTTCTTTCCAGGAACAATTCAATTTCAAATCATTCAAACATTCAGCAAAATCAAATATGAAATAGAACCTACTATCATATTTATTAATGTTTTAAGTTAAATCAAAACAAATCTACATATGTTACTAAAACCACTAAAAATTTATTTTTTAAATGTCTGTCTTTTCAATTCTTTTAAGACAAAAGGATAAAGGAAATCACAAAAAATCATAAAAATTAAAACAAAATCAAAGTTATGGTTTAGTAAAAAACACATTTTTAAATGATACTTTCAAAAAAATTATCAAGGCTTTTTTCTGTTATTTTTTAAAATACACTTAAATGATTTAAAAATAAGTTATGCTCTGTTTTCTGTACTATATAATTCATTACCTTATGTAGAGCAAGAGAAATAATAACTTTTATGATGGTTTCATGACAGTAGAGTAAAATGCAACAGGACAATATATCAATTATTCACAGCTTTTAAAATACCCTTATGATTTAATTAAAAGAAAAATGTCATATTAAATTTTAGTTAAGCTTGGTAAATTCAAGATTATTGTAAATTGAGGTATGTTTGAGAGATAAGTGTTGGATGTCACTTATCAGATTGTTTCGAAATACACAATGAATTGAAACAAGTGGATGCATTTTCTACATTACCTTTCAACCTAACGTTAGGTTATGTTACTATGGTACTGCAAAATAGTAGGGAAGGATTGACATTTAAAGGTTAAACGCATATTTTAGGAAACCAACATGATTTAAATTTCTTAGGAAATACTATGGAAGCTGTTGATGAAACAAAACATTTTTATTAGAAACCAGAAAAGAAATAATTTTACGCTAATAAGACAAGGCATATAATCACACAGGTTTCACAAATCGAGAACGACAATTAATTAGAGATTAATAACCAAAATTATCCTAATTTGTCAGGGTTAATAAGTTAAAATATTTAGGAACAGTTTTAATTAACAATAATTATACTAGCTTAAAGATTAGGAAAATAATACAATCTCGGGAAATGAACGCTATTACTTTATCAGTATTTGTTAGCATATCAACAGTGGTTAAGAATAGTAAAACTCAGAATAACTTAGCATAGTTATTTATAGTTATGAAACATTGTGTTTTACCTTACTTGACGAGAAGAAATTTAGTGTGTTCGAAAACAAAATACTTAAGGAAATATTTGGTACAAAAGGCTATTAAGATAATTTAGATTGAAGGAGGTTACATATAGAGTTATATACCCTGTACTCATCACTAGATCTGTTAGGGTAATCAAGTCTCCCAAATTACGGTGGGCAGACATGCAGTGCGAATGGAAGAATCTATAACCGTGTTCAGGATACTAACTGGCAAACCCAATGGGAAGAGACCATTGGGAAGACCTAGATGCAGATGGGAGGATAACATAAAAACGGACCTGAGAAAGATAGGGTGTGATGAAGTGGACCTAGAACTAACTAAGGATATGGAATAGGGTGTAATGATGTGGATTGGACATAACTAGCTCGGCATATGTGGTATTTTTATATATACATTATAATATCTTTGTTATTTAGTTCAACCAATTCACCTTTCTTTCTTTGAATCTTTCAGTCTGTCTCAAATAAAAAAACTATCACTATCAGGGTTACTCTTGATTATAATTAAGCAATACGCTTCGTATTTAGTAGCTACAGGACTAAGGCGTAATCTATAAACAACGTAACGCTTTTTCTTACTTTTGTACCCACATATAACACCATGTGAACATTTAGCCTGCCCTCACCCCCCTCCCCAATCTTTGATATGTAACTTTATACTTCTAGAGTAAATTTAATTTTTTTCATAGGGAAGCTTTTGTGACACCATAAGAGGGACTCAGATTTAATAATACGTAGAATCAGAAGTTATATCGAAGTATATTTAATAACAGTTAACACGTCAACAATATATTTTTTTAACATTATTAGGTAAAACATATTCTGTGATGTATCCACTCTCCCCATATGTAACACCATTTAGACCTTATAACTCACCCCCGTTTCCTCCCCCTCCCCCCCCTACCCCCGCCCTAACAGCTTTACGTGTTTTAGGGATAACTGGGGGCTCACACGTTCACCGAAAAACAAGTGCAGAACAGAAACATGTTCACGTGACGGGCTCTAAGCCAATCACAAGATTCATCGGTGTGAGCTGTTCTGCTAAAGTTCAACTCATATCTACTTCGTCCGCTCTACCTGAGATGTTTGGCACAGGAGAACCAATCAAATCTCAGAACTACCATCTCAAATCAGTACGCATGCGCATTTGACAACGCATTCGCTCTACAGCCAGAATAAAGCAGACGGCTTCGTTGGCCTTTGTGAGGAGATTTTTAAAAAACCAATAAATGTAAAGCGTGTGTATCGTTGTATTGGATTGTGCCACTACACAGTATTATAATTTGAAAACATCCGTTGGGATGTTTATCCACTAGAAAATAAAATAGGTTGATAATCAGCTGTTTTAAGCTAACGTTTCAATGCATAATGGGTAAACATACGTATTGTGAATTTCTGCACCGCTGAGGCCGATTCTGCTTTCTATTTTCGGCAAACGTGTGACTGACTCAAGCTTAGCTCCCAAGTTAAAGGAACAGAAGCGAGGTAGAATCGCTTATTTTAAGGGTAGAATGAGGGCACATCCTTAAAGAAGGAGAATAACATGGAGTGCGGTTGGTCTCCCTCAATCCATGGCAACGTGAAGAAGTCACACAAATAAGCGATAATTAAATTTAATAAAATTCAAACAAATATTGTCATAAGCAATCCAACACCTTTAGCTCAGTAGTTTGTTTGTCCGTCTACTGATCTAAGAGTCTCGGGTTGATTCCCGGTATGGCCGAAACATTTATCATGGGTGAAATGTGGATTTACCCTTTCATAGTGATAAATTAATGGCCAGGGACTGGATGTTGTATCCTAGTCTTAAGTTAGATTATGGGGCATATGAAGCTACGATAGGCCTAGCAAGCCGGTAGTATCAAAATTTATGGCTTGAATAAAACACGAACCCGGGCCACTGGCTGGAAACAGTAATGTATGTAAAATTCTTATGAACAAAACTTCCACTAATTTTCGACACGTATTCACACTTTTATTGATGTCAAACCTTTTAGGTCTACTGATAAAACTGGTTCTACCTTTTTTTTTTATCCCCCCTTGGTTCTATTTTGCGAGGAAGCCTAGCTTGCTTATTAAATTTTGCTCTTGCCATCCACCATCCTTTAGCTCCCTCCCATAACTGAAATAATCCCGGGCTATAAACACCCTGGGACATTTCATCACGAGGGCAATAAGTGCTTCACTGGACCGACGGCAAAACTTTGTGCAACGACTTGCTAGGATTCTCGAAATGGGTAGTGGTCACAGGGGGGAGATAAAAACTAATAGGCGCTTACAAATTGAACATCAATTCCTTAGTTACTATATTATTTTATGCTATACACACTCAAAAACACTCTAGCAAATGGATAAAAGTATATATGGTTGCTTGAAACTTAGAAATTAGCTCCATTTCTCACCTTTAGAACGAACTAGTTCGATCGCCTGAGAGGAAAGGGGGTCAGAATATATGTTATTGAATCTTTCTTTCAAGGTCACTTTTTGGTTGTAATGCTAGAGACATAAATAAGAAGTTTAGTGACACTTTGAGAAATAAATGGTACGGCGCACCGCACAGACTTTCTCTCTCTTTCTATAAACTCGTAAGATTTCTGAACGGAATAA
>CABFWB010004878.1:34094-52581 GCA_902151455.1 Timema bartmani | reverse complement strand
AAATGGAGGACCTACAGTTTAACGTGGAATTCGAACCACGGTGGAGGCCTGGCATTCCTCACATTCACAAGTTGTGATTAGTACACGTCTTGTCAGAGGTGGAGGAATGGTTTGGCAATCAGATAAATCTGTGCCGGGGCCGAGGATTGCTATTAAAAATAGAATTATCACATTACTAGGGGAGACCGAGGAAGGTACACTTGAGGTAGTAAGAAACATAAAATTAATACACTTTTTTAAAAGTTGAGAGCCTGAAGCCATAATTTTATTAGATACATTTTCTTACCTGAGGGGCCTCATGAAAAATATCTCATTAACAATTAGTAGAGGTAGAAAAAAATTCTTTTTTTAATATTGTATCTTATTTAATACATATTGTTTATAGAACCATCAAATATATCAACTATTCAAAGCCTCCACACACAAATAAAAAAATTTTAGTTCTCGAAATATTCTTTCAACATTTAATACAGAATATACATCATTATAAAATACAGAATATACATCTTTATAAAATACAACAATTGCAGGGTTACAAACAAAATATTGGACCAG
Source organism: Timema bartmani (assembly GCA_902151455.1). Classification (NCBI taxonomy): domain Eukaryota; kingdom Metazoa; phylum Arthropoda; class Insecta; order Phasmatodea; family Timematidae; genus Timema; species Timema bartmani. The sequence continues at coordinate 52,026 of CABFWB010004878.1, read as the reverse complement.
AAAAATCAAGCTTTTAAATAGTAAAGGTTGACTATCTATAAATAAGACTATTTAATATTTGCAAAGAACAATGAACACACCAATAAAACTATACAAATTTTTTTTTGTAAAAAATAAAAACTGCTAGACTAAAATATAAAATAAATTTATTAAAAACATTTCCATCATCTAATTTTTGTTTATCCAAGGTGCTCATTCAATATTATTTGACTTTTTAAAGGTATTTCAAAATGATTTATCCTCAAATTACAAATTTTCCTAAACTTGACATATGTAGAATATTTTGTTGCTAATATGTTCATATTAATTTTATTTATTTTGAAAACAAAACAAAAATTTAATATTTGAAGTTTATGAGATGTTCTAGTCAAGTAAAAAAGTTTTATTTGTTTATGTTATTTCTGGAGGGAAAAAACCAATTCTGACCCGCTTCAGTGGCCGAATGGTCTAAGACATCACTCTCGTGCTGGACTGGCCTGTTGAAGACGGGGAGATCAGGATTCAAATCTCAGTTGAGTCTACTGAGGTTTTGCCCCCCGCTCCCCCCAAAATGGTTTCCCACTCTCCTTCCATGCAAATGCGGGTAGACTACCCCATTATAGTAATTGTCATAATGCATATAACCTGAAAAATAAATTATTTTGGAACAGTAAAGAAATTTGACTATCAATGTCGTAAAGATGGTTGCAAGTTAAAATGACTATATTATTACCAGCCAATGTATTTTCCTTTGTTAAAATATGTTATTCTAATCTTGAAAAATAAACAAATAAAGTCAAAATCTCATCACTAAGACATTACATTATAAAAACCCATGCTTCTTTAAAGCAAGAATTTTGAACCTTCTAAAAAGTTTGAGGAGTTTAGCAGACATTGAAATTTAACAAATAATTTCATAATCAATGATGATATAGGACCTATCTTGAACTAGGGATTGATAATTGTGCAATAAAATCAACAAAACTCATTTAATTTAAACAGGTAAAAGAAGTGATCACACCTTAAAAGTAACAGTTTTAAAATAAATGTGATAGGAAAAATATAACACAGATTATAATAACTTGTAGCTAAACAGTCATATTAATTTATATCACACTTCATTCAAACAGTTTGTTGAAACTATACCTGGGTTTTAAATACAAATATTACCAGTTATAGAGCTTTTGTACCGATACATATTTGCAATTTGTAATTGTTATTTTGTTCATTTACACAAAATAATTTAGTCAAAGTCTTTTTTCTGCAGATCTATATACTGCTATATATATACACACACCAAGCCACACACAAATGATTCACTACTTTTTTTCAACTCAATGGCATGCAAATAATAATTCTCTAATGTAAGACAAGGTGGACACTCGACCATGAAATGGGCAGCTTTGCTAAGAGCATTAATATTTTTTTTTAGTTTGCTTTACGAAAGTTTTAATTCAGAACTGGAAACATATATTGTTCTTATGTATGTACCTAAAATGAGTAATGTGACAAGTGACCATATCACCAATAAAATAAAGTGAGCTCACAAGAAGCACAGCAGGTCTTGCTTGTCCTGTGATCCAAGGTTACTCCATATTTTAAGTCTTAAAGGGCTGCCCAGCTTCCAAACATTTTTCAAAGCTCAAGAGTTTCGCTGTTGACCTATTAGTCTGGCTCTTTAGGAGCTTTTTAATTTGAGTGAGGATGTTTGGTTAGAGGGATGTATGACTAAAGAGAGTAAAAGGATTTTTATTATAGTAATATTGTGACAAAAATGTGTAGTGATGTGAGAAGATGCCCTCAACTCCTCTCAAAAATAAACATAGCAAGAGCTATCCTTATAAAGACATAGGTTTGTTATGAAAGGGTTAGCAAGTGATGTGACCACATGGTCTAAGGTGCTACTATCGCAGTAGACTAGACTGCCGATGACAAGGAGATTTAGGATCAAATCATGATCAGTATACTCAGGGAGGTTTTTTACTCTTCCTCCACACGAATGCGTGTACACTTACTTTAAATATAACCTTCCAAATCCCTAAAACCTCTGGCATAATTAGTACATAAGATTATGACCCAAACCAGTAGTAAGACACAATGAAATAAAAAAAGTGATCTGTTAAAATACATTTTAATATTAAAATAGTTTAGTTGTTTTTTAAATGTGTGGATCTCCTCACTTTCATTATCTATTATGTCTACTGCACACATAGGTCTAGTAATGAGGCAGTTCCATGATAAAGCAGACATGGAACTCAAAAATTAAAAATTAGTTTATAATCAAGTTAACCATATCATTGGATAGCTAAAATACTGTAGTTTTATATATGAGAAACAATTTAACAAAAAGTAAATTACTATCAGTCACATTATAGCAAACACTATTTGAATTAAGGCAGTGCCTTTTATGGTAGTCAAAGATAGTATTTATACAGTTAAAAGTAATTTAAATTGTGATAAAACATAACGTTTAGACTAACTAGATAAGTAGGAAATGATTTAATAAAAATAAATAAAAATACTCATCAACATGTCATTCTGTTGCCGTTAAAAGGCTAATTATTGTTCTATGAGAAGAAATAATTGTTTCAGAAAGTTTAAAATTTGTATGCAAAAATAGATTTGCTCACAGAAAATTAACTTATATTTAAAAAAAAAGTACAGCAATTTATTAGACCCATATTTAACGCTAACGGAATGACAGTCACTAGAAATGGAATAATATTAGTTTAATGTTTTATTAGGCTCAGTGATGAATGAAGTTTACATACATTTAAGTTATGCTTTATGGTTTTAAAAACAATGTTAATGAAATGTATGCATAGGTATGCCTTAAAATAGCACCTGCTTTAAAAACAAATATTTTGGAAATAAACATTATTGTCGAGACTTTATTGGATCCATAGTTTGTGGCTAAGAAGAAGAAAGCTGTATGTTTTCAGAGTGCAATACGTGTTCTGAAATATCCTTAAAGGATAATTACCCTTTGGATAAAATATTGATGAAAACTATTATGAAATGAGAACAGTGGGAGACATTGAACCAAAGCGGCACTCTTCAAGACATGGAAGGTACAGTGGAGCACTGTCTTGAGGTGCGGCAGAAGGAAGCGCGAGTAATTTTACAGTTTTTATAGAATTATACTTTTTTGGCCCAAATAAATCAAATATTTCTCCAGTAGCAACATGGAGTTTAGTTTTCTGCACGTGCTAATATCAACAGATTTTTAATATCTGCCAAGGGTGTCCTGGAATTTTGTCAAAACTTTTTATTTTTATTTAAAAGGTTTTGACAAACTTCCAGGACACCTTTGACAGATATTCAAGATCTGTTGATATTAGCACGTGCAGAAAACTAAACTCTATGTTGCTACTGGAGAAATATTTAATTTATTTTGGCAAAAAAAATATAAACTATAAAAACGGTAAAAATACTTTCGCTCCCTTCGGCCGCACCTTAAGGCTCTCCCAAAGGAAAAACCTAATTTTCTAGTTCACACTTATTAAACGCCAACAGTCTTAAATTTTTTGAGGAAAAAAAGACAAGCTAATAAAGAACACATAGTTATTCAAGTGGACTTTGGAGAAAACTACACTGTGGAGCAACAAAATTAAATTCAAAGTGCACATCGGGCCAGTCACAAATTACCATCTTCACAGCTTATATATGGACCGAGAAAAACATAGGCTATCCATGTGCAATAGTCAGTGAGATGCTAAAACACAATACATATTCTGTTCACAGCTTTCTAGATAAGCTTGTGACCCATGTTATTTCAGTTGAACCAAAAATAAAGACTATCACATTCATGAGTGATGGTGCAGCAAGTCAATTTAAACAACGATTTTGGTTTGCCAACTTAACATTTTATAAGGAAACTATAATGTCCATGTCCCATGGCAAAGGTGTTGATGGAATTAGTGGCACCTTAAAACACAGTTTGGACAATGTGTAAAGCTGTGAAATATGCTGTGCATCATGCTAATCTGTTTGTAGACATTGCTTGCTGCAAATGTCATAACATATCAATAATCCTTGTTCCTGCCCAAGATATAGATATTCATCAAACTGAATTAAATCAAAGGTGGGATGACATATCTCCAGTTCCAGAGACCAAGAGCCTTCATACAGTAATTTTTGTTGCTCCATTTATTATTGAGTATCAATGTTATTCTTTGTCCCCTAAAAAGTCTGTCCACAAATTCTCTTATCAGAAATACAAATGTCAATCATAATCCTACTTTGTTTCAAGGAGACTTTGCCTTGGTTTCTTTTGCTGGACAAATAACACCAAGTTGATGTATGTAGTACAGCATGTTATGTATGAAATGATGTTTTTGAGAAAAAGTGATCAGTGTAAAAATTTTACTTTCCTAGAAAGGAGGACAAGTGTTTTGTTTGTTTCGGAGGACCAATAATTACATAATTCCATCTTGCTTGTTTATTTAACTATATTATATAATTCTATCTTGCTTGTTTATTTAACTATATTTTTCAAGTCGTACACAAAAAACAAGTCTACATTAATAATAATATTAATCTCCTTGGTAACAGAACAAAAAACAAAAGTATCAGTCTCGCCAGTTTAACATAATAAAAAACACTCAGATATTGTCTTCTGTATAGCCTAAGACATACAGCATGTAGCAGTTGAGCCAAAGCTAACTCCGCGAAGTGCTGATAATGAGAATTATCATGTTCTCATGACAGACAACTGATCCGAACAAGTAGAATTGGGTTGAAGCAAGCCAAGTCATTAGGAAATAATGTCACCTAATATTGAAAACGGGGATAGGTAATTTTTACAGACACCTATCTATCTTGTCATGTTAAGTCAAATAACTGTGTCTGAACCATGTAATTCTGTTATCAATTAATTAATTATTAAAGAATATCAAAGTGTGAAAAAAAATTGAGGTTATTAAAATAAAGTTTGCTGTCTTTTAAACAGTTTAATAGAAATTTGATTTATTTGAATTGTTCTTCTTATCAAATTTTCTTTCAAATACTACAAAAGAATTAAACTTTATCATTCCGTTACTCGTCGAACTGTCCAATGGCAATACATCCTTATATCAGATCCAAATGAAAGAATCTGATGAGTTTGTAAATAGAAGTTCTGCAGCGAGTGTCCACCCCGAACAAGACTATCATTACATTGCAACAGCGAGTGTCAATTCTGAACAATACTATCATTAAATTACAAAAACGTTCATTTGATGGCTTGCTGTTGGACTGCTGCTTCCCTCTGCTTCTTCGCCTCTTCTCTCAATAGGTTGTGGTGGTCGATGGTGATCTTAGCGAGAGTATCTCCTCTCTTGGCCGCTTGCTTGCCGCTATACACATACACCAAGCAGCCTAACAGTGTGGCGGCCATCATGTACAGACACACCTTCACACGAGCCTTATTGAGAGCTTGGTCCAACGTTGCATGTCTAGGGACAAGAGGTGATATTCAGGGTTGTACCAAACTCTCTCCTTGCTTCTAAGAAGGTATTGTTAATGTTCCTTCTCAATGTCTAGGCTCGTAGCTTATAAACAAACAAATGTTTTAAAACATTTTACTTTAAATTGCTTCAAAAGGGATTTCATGTTTAGAAATTCTTTGACAACTCCAGTTGGGCAATTAAATGCCTAGCCACTGCAAGTAGGGCTCTCCTAACCCCCACCCCTCCAAAAATACATTTTAGAGTATATCGCTGTTGCTGTTATTGAACATGAGATTTGGAGCTTATATTTTTTATTTAATGTTCACAATTCATAAATCAAATAAGGGTGGATTCCTATTAGAAGAACCTTTAAGAAAATTTAGTGAATAAATGTAGAGTAGCTATTATCACATAGACACAAGATTACTATATCTTGAAGCTGTCAGAAAGATACCTTCACTAACACTTGTTTGATGGCATAATTAAATAAATTATATTTATCAACATTTTCAACTGTCAGATATGGTCCTTCCTTCCTTACTATGCAATTCAACTATAGCATAAACTGTCAATTCATAAAATAGTTTACAAGCAAATTCTAATTGTTAATTCTTGTGGTATAATTTAGTGGAGAGCTGTAGGTAACTCGCCCTGCCTCTACAGAACCACAAATCAGTTATAGCTGTTATTTAATCAACCACACTTGGTCGATACTAGACCTCAAATTTACAGCAAATTAAGTTTTATTTCTAGATAATTTACAATAATATATCAACCTCCTCCACCTTATTTATACCCTATCATGATATCTTCCACATATTTCCTGTGGCTTGAGACAATTATACTTCGGTGTCCTTTAGCAGGGCTGTATTAGGGATGGGTGTTTTGGAGGCTTACACCTTTACTTTAAGTTAGTATTATAAATAATGTATGTTTGTATCCCTCCTCAATGCCTAGCCTACCAACCTAAATGTACAACCTTGGTGAAAAAATAACCTTTAAATTGCTTTAAGAGGGACTCGGTGTTAAAAAATCTTCACAATCTCCTGTTAAAATATTTCACAGGTACCTTAACCCTAAACCTTCTTTTAGAAAACAAGTTATGACGACAAAAAGTGGTAAGACTTATCTTAAAACCCGCCTCGGTGGCGTAGTTGGCTAACACGCTGGTTTCGTGTTAAGCTAGACTGTCGAGGACGAGGAAATCAAGGTTCGAATCTCGGTCGGGTGAACTGGGGATGTTTTTTCCTAAATGAGTTTCCACTTTCTCTCCACGCACATGCAGGTTCACTTTCTCTATATTCAACCTTACAAACTCCTAACCAATTAGTGTAATTAGTACTTAAGCATAGAAACCAAACAGGTAAATAATAACTTATCTTAAAATATCATATTTACAAAATGTATGTGTTTGTGTATTTTCATAATAAACCCTTTTACCAAAACAAGGCTTTTGAAGAATACCTGATTTCACCATAAGCTACCAAAGGTAGGAACCTCCACACCCACTACAAAATAAATTTAGGAGCTGATTGCATTTATTAGGCTTATTTAACCTGTCTAGGAAAGTAATTCTTGGTTAGAGGGTTTGGTTTTGACGATGAAGATTAAATTATGACAACATTAATTGTTTCTGAAGGTACGTGCACTATCTCTATGTAGCAATATCAACATCCAGGTGAATATAAATAATAATAATAATAATAATAATAATAATAAAGTGACACTTACGAAACTTTGTTTGGCACATCCGCCAAAGTTTTGTATTTTCCTGCCCATACCAAAGCATATCTCTGATAGCCTTTAACAGTATGCATTATGGGACCTAAAGAAAACATAAAAGGCCATTTGTACAAACTTAATTGGTAGTAAGACTTAAATAAAAAAATTGCCAAGCAATAAAACATATGATACAGTTAAGTGGTCATAGAGACTAGATGTAAATCTCGTTATGTCAGGTTTTCTGGTGATGGGAAGGTCGAGTTTTGAATCCAAGCTGGGTGTACTAAGGGTGTTTTCCCACTCTTTCTCTCTCCATACAAACGCAGGCCTATTTACTCTGAATTCTACCTTCCTCATTCCTAACCTTAATTAAATAAATGCACAGAGACCAGCAAAGTAGTCAGAAATAGTGCCAAAAAACAACATTTAGGCCAACAAACTTTTATATATTTTATAAAATCTAATAGTTTATATATGTATGAATGGTTCTATTGGCACCCGATACCACATATACAGTAGGCCTATGTGCCAACACTCTTGTACCTCGTATAACTGCTCCATATGAAGACTAACTCTTCGGTCGCCCTGAGATTAAACCCATACTCTCAAAGTAACATCCGAGGCACAACAGAGAGCCCCTCAATACAGTTGGGAGCCCTCCCAGACCCTCGTGTGTGCAGGGGTTGGTTTACAAAATACCTGCCATCCACACAATTTTGTAATCAAAATAGTTTGTGGAGAGGAATAGTGGGCCTACATTATGGTAGTCCAATTCTTTACACTTTTTCTTTGCCTTATTATAGTAAATACATTATTTTTATTAGTAATGCATGCAACAAAAATACAAAAATTCCAATAATAACAAAATAGATATTGTTAAAAATTTCTATATTAATTTAAAATACAAACATAACTCAACTAAATCACCACAGAATATATATATCTAAACAAATTGAATTGTCAAAATATGGTACCAAAAGTATTTTAATTCACAATAGTAGGCTTAAATAAAGCTATATATGTATTAAAATGTTTTTCCTGAAATATAGTCATCTCAAAATATAATTAATTTAATTTAATCTTAGCACCGCGTCTTACTACCCGTTCGGGTTATACGCTTAAGTACTAATTACACTAATGGATTAGGAAATGGGAAGGTTGAATTTAGAGGAATTGAACCCGCATTTACGTGGAGGGAGAGTGTAAAACCATTTAGGAAAAACCACCCCCAGTTCACCCGACCGAGATTCGAACCTCGATCTCCCCGACCTCGGTGGTCTGACTCAACGCGGCTGGCACGTTAGCCAACTACGCCACCGAGGCGGGTCTCAAAATATAGTTCACTTAGATACTGTACTGACGATCCAGGGTCTTACTAGATTACTATTTAAGGTATTAATTTGGTTGTAATCTATTCCTTCTATAAAAAAATTTTTTTGATAGCTTATCTTGACCAAACTATTTAAAAAAAAAGTTCATATTTGATTAGGTAAGCAGTAAAAATTATAAAATTATATCTTCATTATTTTTATTTTTTATTTCCTTCTCCTTATTTGTTATTAGCCTTAGTCTTCTATGACAACATAGGCCTATTTCGGTATTATTTTAAATTATTATTACTATCACCGAGTCTTACTACCCGTTCGGGTTATACGCACTTACGCTAATGTGTAATGGTAGGGGGACTGTGAGATCAAATTGAGGAGCTACAGTTTAATGTAGAATCTGAACCACGGTGGAGGCCTGGCATTCCACACATTCACAAGTATTATTTTAAATAAATGTCAGAAAGTTTGTGAAATTTTGAGGTATAATAGCCCACTAAAAGTTTTTACATATTATACTTCAAAATTTCACAAACTTTCTGATATGTATTTAAGATATTATTTTTATCATAAATAAGACCTGAAGATGCTGTTAACATCTATATATAACACCGAAACATGTCGCCATAGAAGACTATGGCTAATAACAAATAACGAGAAGGGAATAAAAATTAAAAATAAAGATATTATTTTATCATTATCAATATTACCCATTACAACTTGATCAAAATTTTAAATTATCGAGGGATGAAAGGTTAGGTTAAATCAGTTTGGGATGGTTTTTACTATAAATATTTATGAATTATTAATTCCCAAAAACCTATTATTGTGTGCTAAAATATCTTCAACAGCTTTGAAATATATTAGTTGCGAGGTTTCCAGTTGTGATCAATATGGGTGACAGTTTATTTTGTGCGTAATATAGCCAAATGTTTTGAGAGATTTAAGTGAGTTTTTCTTAATTTAAAATTATATGCATATAATTCTCTTAAAATATTAATTTTGAAAAATTGCAAAGTTCTTATTGTGTGTATTAATGATATAAATAATGTTATTACTATAGTAGGTATGACAAAGGAAAAGTAAAGAGTCTCTTTATGTACTATTCCCAGCAGTGATATTAGACCATAAGAACATATAATATAAAGTTTGTCTTACACGAAAGTAGGCTTAGGGCCAATCTTACAATGTCTCGTCAAAGTCCTCGTAACTTAACTGTTCGTAAAGTCTAACCGATGGTTAAACTTGGCGCTGTGTTTTACAATACTATTTTTATGTGCTCGTCAAATTACGAACAGGTGCCTTCCATTAGTTACTATCGTTAACTTTCTCGGAGCATTAGATTTGTTTCAAAGCTTTTGATTGGCTTAATTTTACCATTGAGAATATAAGCAAGTCATTACAACGTCTATGGAACTGTGATGAAAACAAATCGATCAAAGCAAATCCAATTTATTAAGACTGTTTAAGGTTATCTGGTATCTTTTATCATATTTATTTGTCTGCTAAAACGTTTGTTGAAAATACTAAACACAAAATTTAAATTTTAGCAAAGAAGAGGAAATTTTGCTAGTTGAATTAATAGATAAATACAAACAAACGATTTAAAATAAACAATTCTAATTGGTGTCCAATCACTTCAAGAATTTCTAAAACTTTATTTTTGTACAAACGAAAACGTTAAATGATTCTTCCTCGCTAAAAATTTTAGGAAATTCTTTCATTCCAATTACTGTATCTCTTCGGTCTTTAAAGTCTTGGGTTCCTTAGAACTTGAAACTCATTTTCAAAGTCATCATAATCAAACAATAAATCACCCATTTCATAATACAAATTTAACCTAACTTTAATAATAACAGTTGCCTTGAAAACAATATGGCGGCGTTTTTAACGTTGTTAATGTAGACGTTATGTTTGCTAACCGGAAGGTAGACCTCGCGTTAACTTTACGAACACTTCTACGTGGACATTAGCGCTAACCAAACATTGTAAAATCAAAAGTTGTGGTTGTTATCACTTAACCTTATGTTAAGCCCTAACGAATAGAATAACGTGACATTGTAAGATTGGGCCTTAGTATAAAATACTTTTAAAGCTGTTACAGGGCTTATACATCTACCTAAAATGTATGGCATACTATTATTAATACGCCAGCCACATATATAAAAAAATTCATCGGCATTTTCTTTTAATAGCAGGCATCCATGATAGATCAATCACACATAGGATGTGAAAAGCTATGTGGGTGGATGCCAAGCTTTATTTTGAATTTGAAGGTCAATTTCAAGGCCAAATAGGATCAATAAGGTCAAAGTGGGTAATTTTGTGTTATGCATGGATTTGGTGTAGAATTAGTATATCTATCCAAAGAAACTTAATTCTATACAATGTAGATGTACAGAAACATTTCAATTAAAGTCTAAAATGTCATATTACATGTCAATATATAGCCTAATGACACAAATCTTCAATTTTCTCAAAAACATTCAGTGCAGAATCAAGCTAGCTTAGCAATTCGATTAGTGGTAACTTTTTTTATTTGAGCTTTTCCATGTGTTCTCTTATGTGTAACACTTGTATCAACTCATAATTGATCCAATCATGGCCATAAATCCAGTGACCATAATATAATGTTCTTGGACAGGACAGTGTTGTGGCCGACAGAGATGATAGTGATATCTACCCAGATAATAACGACTTGCCTCTGTTATCATTAGCAACCAGGGATGTTTCATCATGTGAAGTGATTTGTGATCTTTTAAAAGCTCTAGAATGTGGAAAGCAGCAAGTTGTCTCCAATGTTAATGAAAGATTGCTGGGTTTCCCCGTACTTAAAAAGTCAAAATTAAAAACCTTCGCTGATCTCTGCAAGGCAGTAATTTTTAACAAAACAGATAAAAAAGAGAAAACTATCAAAGCTGACAGAAAACTACTTTTGCGACTGCTTAGTGATGTAACTGCTGGTCGAAATGATAATTGTATTAAAGCATGAAATGTCTACAATCCCATTCTTATTAGCTAAGCCAGGAGGTAAGATGAACGCAACACCAAAATCATAACTTATTACTATTTTGATAACTGGACTTCCCACATACTTGTAAGTTCCTGCTTTTGACATGAAAACATGTGTGATGATTGATGGACATGCAGTTATTCAGGCTCTTGGAAAGCCTGATAAATGTTTCACCTTTGGCGACTACACCCATGTGTTTATGTGATAAGTGACACATTACTTTGGAGAGCATACAGCAAGAGTTGGCGTAGTTTTCGATCGTTACTTTGGGGAGGATCTATCAACGCAAGAACTCGGTTAAACCGATCAGGCAAGAATAAACCAATTCTCAAGATCATTGATGGAGAAAATGTCCCTCTTTCAGATATGTTTGCACAATTCATTGCATTAGATGAAAGTGGGACATTCTTGCCCTCTTCCTATCAGAATTTATAATGCCACAGAATTTATATTACCACAACACAAGTTGCTAACAGAAGGTGGATTCTCTTATACCTCACACGCCAAATCAATAAGGAGACAAGATGTCATGCTTAGAGGAAACAACGAAGAGTCTAATACCAGGTTGATTCAGCATTAACGTGAAGCTGTCTACAGAGGATACGGAGAGTCATTGTTATCTACAGGGATATTTATGTAATATTGTTACTGTTGCATTTTAAATGTAAAAAGGCCTCTGAAGTGTGGATGATAGCTGGAACAGCAAAACAATGCAAATACTTTCCTTTACAGTCAGTATCGCAGAGACTACCTCAACTTGTGAAGGGTAATCTGCTCAATTTTCATGCGTTAAAAGGTTGCGATACATCAGCCTTCAAAGGTCATGAGAAAAAGACCTGATGGAAAACCTTTGAGAAATACCCATTTCTTGTAAATGGTATTGAATGGGACAGAAATCTTGAACCAATTGAAAAGTTCATGTGTTATTTATATGGAACACCAGAGCAACCAACTGTTGACCATAGCAGGCTACTCCTCTTCAATAATACTCTTAAATTAATACTACCAACAAAAGATGCATTAGAGCTTCACACTGCATGTGCCAATTACTAGGCGAAGATAGGGTAACAGACAGACAAGGAGCTTATAGATGTTGCATCTTCCATCGATACTCTGGCTTGAAAGAAGGAATCAGGTTGTTTGAAACCAGTTTGGTCAAGGCTTTCCACAGTTCCCGATTCAGGCTTGGAGCTTGTCTCTTGCAAATGTAAGTGAAAGTGTAGGACTTCACGCTGTTCATGTTTCATAAAACATCTCAAATGTACTCTCACGTGTTAATGTAATGCTACCTACTGCTGCAACCCTTCATCATAATACCCTCATATACAGTCTTCTTCATCTCCCATGGCTGTATACATATTAAGTTGATGAACATTTAAATAAAAACATGCGTTAAAATCAACACATTGGATTGTCAGCTAGCTTGATTCTGCACTGAAAAAGATTTTGAGGAAATCAAACATTTGTGTGTCATTTGGCTATACACTTACATGTATTATTATTATTATAATTATTATTATTTAGCATCGTGTCTTACTTCCCGTTCGGGTTATACGCTTAATTACAAATTACACTAATGGATTAGGAATTGGGAAGGTTGAATTTAGAGGAAGTGTACCCGAATTTGCATGAAGGGAGAGTGGAAAACCATTTAGAAACCCACCCCCCAGTTCACCCCGGACCGAGATTTGAACCTCAATCTCCCCATCATTGGTGGTCTAGCTCAACACGACTGGTGCGTTAGCCAACTACGCCACAGAGGCGGGTCTACATGTAATATGACATTTTAGATGTTAATTAAAATGTTTCCATACACCTACATTGTATCAAATTTAGTTTCATTGGATGGATCTATTAATTCTACACTGAATCCATGCAAAATACAGAATTGTCAATTTTGACCTTATTTGACCCTATTAGACCTTGAAATTGACCTTTAAATTCAAAATCAAGCTTGGCATCCACCCACATCGTTTTCCACATTTTATGTGTGATTAATATATCATGGATGTCTGTTATTAACAGAAAATGCTGATGAAAATTCTTCTGAATGACTTTTCCAAGTTTGGCTGCTGTACTTTATAAGGGTAGTAAGATTTTAGTAGAAAGACCAGTATCCAACAATTACAAAAGTTACTTAAAATACTTTTATATATTCATGCTTCAAGTAATGTGCTGTCATTTTAAATATGTAGTATCAAAAGTATTGAAAGTGAGAGAGTGTGGAATGAAATTTAGGACAGTGAAGTGTGAAGTGATGGCAATGACAAGAGGATAAGGCCTGGTAAAGCTATAAAGTTGGATGGAGTAAAACTGAGAAAAATAGAGAATGTAAAATATAATGGAAGCGTGAATGAGGTGAAGGGTGGGAGAAGAGAAAATCTAATAAGAAGAGCACAGCAGGGGGAGATGTTCTATAGTGTGTAAGAGGCACTTCTCTCCTCAATAGCAGGTCTCTTACATACCTATAGAACAACTTCTTCTCATTAGATCCTCTACTTCACCTTTTGCCACATCAAGCTTCTAAGATATATTTCCATACGATCCCAAGCCTTCTCCACATCCATAAATACTATGGCCAAGTCTTTCCCAAATTTATAACCTTCTTTCCATCAGTTGTTGTATGGCAAAGATCAAGTTTTTAGTAGACCTCTGTTTACTAAATACATGCTGTTACTCTACTTTCCCCACCCTCCTTTCATTTCATTTCTTATTCTCTTTTCAAGCATCTTCTCATATATTTTTGTACAGTGTTACATCAGAGTTATCCCCCTTTAATTTGTATACCTCTTCCCGTCTCCTTTCTTAAAAATTGGTATTATCACTCCATTCAGTTTCTTACCTGGATATATAACACTTTCTTACTTCCTTCCACGTTTTGTACCAGCATTTATGCCCATTATTGCATCCAATCCTTCCTTGCTTCCCGTACCACTTGCTTTGCTCTTTTCTTCTTCTCCCTAAAATCTTCCTGTGTCCTCATTCTTATTTGTAAAACTTCTTCTTAATGCTTCATTCTTCTCTTCCACTGCTTCCTTCACCCTATTTCAACAGGGTGTCTTCTTCCACTTCCTTTTATCACTTGTCCTCCCACATACCTCCTCTGCAGCTCCCACCAAACTGTTCTTAAACCTTTCTCATTCCACCTCTACACTTTGCATTTCATCCTTAGGCACTAAGTTTCTTGGCTTTCTTAGGTACAGCTCTCTTTACTCTTCATTTTAGCCTCCAAACCCTTATTCTTATTTCTTGTCTTACTACTTTACTCCAATATTCTCATCATGGTACCGATAATGTCGTCATTATCTAAGACCACACTTGTAATTACCTTGATGTTTATAGTTTCCCTTTTATTTATTCATCCATGGCAAAGTAGTCTATCAGAGACCTTTGCTCCCCATCCCAGCTGTATCTATTGAGCTTAAGGCTTTCTCTTTCCTTCTTATAACAGCTGTCTACCACTCATTTTATTTCCTCCACATAGCTCCAACAGCCTTTCTAACCTCCTCGTCTCTCCCTCCCCATCCTTTTCCTAAAACCTTCTTAAATCCTCCTCTATCTACTCCTACTTTTAAGTTGATATCCCCATTACTACCTGCCACCTGTTCCCCATATGCCTTTATAGATCTTCCTCAAACTTGTCCTTTTCTTCTACTGGCCAGCCCCCTTGTGGGACATACACTTGCATTACCGCCACATTTTTTCCTCTATCCATTGTTGCCATCTTTATTATCCTGTCATTCATCCCTACCATCTCCACCTGCAGCCCTTCTTTCACTACAAAGCCTATCATGTTTCGCCTCACTTATTTGATTCCCATCCAATGCAATCAAGCCTTAACTTAATTCCCACATGCCACTCCCTTTCCACTTGGTCTCGCTCAAGCCCAGAACATCCACTTTCCTCTCATTCATTACGTCTACAATCTCCTCCACTCTTCCAGTGAGTATTCCAATGTTCAGAGTCCCTATTCGTAGCTTATGATTAAAATTAACAATTTTCCAATCCGGAATTTTACTTTATTTTCTCAAGTGCTTTGGTTATCCATGAAAGAGTGGGAGTTTAGGGAGTACATGAAATAGTAGATAATGCAAGACTGAGATGGTATGGGCGTGTAATAAGGATGGAGAAGAATACCAAAGTGAATGATGGAGACAAAGGAGTAGGAAATAAGAACGAGATGGGAGTAGCAGATAACAGAAAGTGTGCAAGAGGAGAATGGAAGTGATTAAAGGAGAAAGAATGGTGGAAGGAGAGAGTCATTTTACTAAACCGACCCAGCCGCAGGCTGGAAACAATTATTATGATAAGTATCAATACCTATAAAATAATAATAATGTTATCAATGTTGTCCTTATAAAATCTGTTTGTATTTTCTGAAATATTATATCTACCAGAATCTTACTATATTTAGGATGTATATTAAGATTTTAAATGTGTCAATTTTGAATGAAATTGAGATTGTGTCCAACCTAGTTCTACATTGTCTAGTGTAGTCCGCTTTCTTTGTAGGCTAGTCATGAAAACTCACCCAAATTAGCAGAGGAATTATCACCCACATCTGCAGGTTCTTTTACTGTGACAGGTTTATCCAGCTTGGAGACGGTCGTAGACACACTGCGAAACCCACTGCGCAGGACCATTGAACTCGACAGTAACCTCAATTGCAACGACATCTGAAAGAAACAAAATTCATAAAGGGCCTAGGACACTTGAATTTAACAATAATCTATCCTCAAAGCAGCGACATCTTAAGACAAATGTGACTAAGATAACAATAAGCTTTATGTAGGACACTTACAACACAGCACCCTATGCTGGGTATGTATGAAGGAAACAATTACCTAATGTAGAACACTTAAACACAACAGAATCTTTCACTTCATTAAGGAATGATGTACAATGTTCAAAAGTTATTGCACAAGTCTATGGTGTGTGTTAGTGTGTTAGGTGTAGGTAAAATGTTAGAAGAGCCAATATTGAATTTACGATAACCTGTAATCATTGTATTACTCAGTTGCGGCTCATGGCTTTAAACATTGGAAGGGCTGCGATTTGGGGGGGGGGGGTTTAAAATTTAAGCCTTAAAAGCACCTTTTTAAGGTCATAGTTTTCAAAAACCGTGTTCACTATCCTGCTATTGAATTTCCACCTCGTGTTTGAAGGTCGAGGAATATGGCAAGACACATTATCTAGCACTGAAAGGTGATCTAGAAAAATGAAGGTATGCCTAAAAGACTGCTGAAAAAATATGTCCCTGGGGGTTTTGCGAAGCTGCCTTTTGCATTATTAGGTTTAGCTGATGGGCGTAACAGTGTACAAAATGTGCATTTTGGTAGGTTTCTTTAATTATTACCTGTACTACTCCTTTTGCCCGCTCATTACAGAAGCTCCATCATATTTTTGTGTAATGAGTTTATCGGTATCGTCCTTCAAAACAATGCGAAGCTGTTCTAAAATGCATTCAGATAATCCTTCTGCATTTAGAGAATTTGGATTAAAAGTTCCTAAAATCTTTCATGGAGAGCACCTTCCCTTTTGTAACGGAATATAAAAACCATTTGAGTTTTTTCCGAGACATCAGTAGTATCTTCTGACACCACAGCATTAAATATGGCTTGGTTTATTTCAGTACTAATTTTTTCATGGCACACTTCTAGCAAGCAGTCAAATAATTTGTTTTAAATAGTCTTTGAAGATCCCTTGAACACGGTTGATTTATTTAAATGTGTTTGTAGGTTTTAATCAAGGTTGCTTGCAAATTCTACTAACCCTCGAAAAACACCAGGATTTACAAAATCTGTAGTTTCATCATGGCTACGCAAGAGAAGTTTAAATTTACCACTTAACTTAATGCAATCAATTATTTTTTAAACTGTTTCCCTATTTCTTCTTACTTCCTCGTTATGCTTGCTAATCTGTTGTTTTTAAGCCTCACTTAAATGCGTGGCGATGTTTACTTTATCTAATATAGCAAAGTCCATTACATTTTTAAAATGCTTTTTAATTTTCTCATTTAAATGTCTCAGGTCCATTACATCCGTTTCAACCCAAGTTTTATCACCGCCTTATAAACATGGGAAACAGAAAAGAGTTTTTTTACTTCACACCCACACAGTCATTTGTGCTTGTCATACACATTATAATTAAGTTATCTTTTATATATAAGCTTCCTGCTCGAGGAAGCTTGATTAATCGAAAAGTCAGTAAGAAGACGTCCCTGATTTTTAGTGTAATTTTTCTCATTCAATGATAACTGGGAAAAAATAAGTTTCTGTAATCCCGCTACACTCATTCAATTCATATTAGATGAACTTAATTCACATTATAAATAAAATAACTCACCTCTGTGATTTGCGAACACAATTACAGCCCGACCAAAAATATGCATGCCGATTAACACTCAGCTAAACACGAACTGGCTGTCCGGGCTGCATTACAGGACAGATATTGCCCCCCCCCCC
>CABFWB010004878.1:17271-34078 GCA_902151455.1 Timema bartmani | reverse complement strand
AGGTGCGCAGAATAAGGCTGTAGTGTGTAGCGATCGTAAGTGATTAAGAGGGATGTCTTTGTAATGCTTATAACAGCTAGCAGCTAACACCATGATGATGATTATATTGTTATTCACAAATAGTTCAGATAATTCAGGGAGAGCTGCAGCCCTATACAACGAGCCACCACTGATATTACTATTAACCATACAAGTGTGTAAATAACATTCAAAACTTGCATAGCAACAGCTATATTTAAATTTCCTCCTCATGTAGAAATTGTAATTTTCAAAACCATTAAAAATATTCAGCCTAATAAGTTAACTAAAATTAGACTAAATTAAATACAAGGGTTGCATCTTAAGTCTACACTACACTTGTGTTTGTAGGCCTATAGTTAGGCTAGTTAGCTTCTAAACATAAATGCAACACCCTTCTCTGGAGTTTTTAAATGTCTAGGTCACAAAGTTTTTGGACAGTAGCTTACTTAATACACAGAGCTCTAGCTATACCTCAGTTTTAGCTTATGTGGTGCTGACTGACAGTTCACAGCTGACTTCTGACAGTCAACATTTAGGTATTTGGTCTGGTAGCTTTTCTAAGCCGTCAGAAGTCAGCTGTGAGCTGTCAGTCAGCACCACATAAGCTAAAACTGAGGTATAATAGTCACTTAAGAAATATGCACTAGCCTAGATCCTAAACATTTACCTAACCATATCTAATAATTATTTGTTACTCCCATGTCATTCTACCAATTTGGGCTGTAGGCCTATACACATATTATGTACTAATTACACTAATGTGTTAGGGATGAGGAAGGTTGAATTTAAATGAAATGTACTCGCATGTGTGTTAACAGTGTGAAAAACCCACTCTTGGTACACTCGAACAAGATTCGAACCCCGTTTCCCCATAATTGGCAATAGAGGTAGTCTATTGTGAGAGTAACTCATAAGACTACATGGCCATCAAAGCAAGTGTTTTGTAAGTTGTGTGTAACAAATATTGTTTCTGAAACTAAAAAAAAATAAGAAAAAACACTTTCAATGAGATGTTGCAAGAGACCTATATCCCCAAAAGCAGTTACTACAATAAGGTTTAATCTTCAATGGCTACTAATTTATATAAATATTTATTTTAATTTAATTATTAGCTTACTGTTTAATACAGAATTTACTTACAGTATCAAAATAAAAGCACACATCATGAAATATTAAATAACTTAGTTGTAAAACAACATCTGTTTCCAATAGGCCTTGTTTGTACAAATTTCTTGGTTTTAATGTGGAAATCAGATTAGAAATTACAATATAACCTGCCATGAAGTCACTATTAGGCTATTTAGAGTGTGTTATGTTTTGAGAAAACCAAGGAATCATGTAGGATGTTACCAGTAGATTTACTTAAGGTGGGAGCATAGGGGACGTGAGAAAAGTTTCAATTTAAAAACTTTTTTTTCCAAAATAAAATATTACTTCAGTATAAACAATGAGTTTAATGCTCTTCACACAGTGATGTCAATAGTTGGTGAATGTGTGTCATGAGCATAGCGGAATTAGATAAGAAAAATTTTAAATGAAGAGAAAAAGTTGTCATTAAATTTTAGGACACCCTTGACTGATATTCAAGAATCGATGAGGTCACCACGTGAAGAAAATTAACTTCCAAGGGCCAATTTCAGTCAGATTGTGTACACCTCAAGTGTGGTACTAAGCCAAATACAAGACAACATCTACCTAGACTCTAATATAATGTGCCAGTTTCACATATTAAACTGGCCTGTTCAATTCTGGTCCAGGCAGGTTTCGTCTTGTTTTTTTGTGGTTAGTATAGCGTCGCACTTGAAGCGTACTACTCAATCTATGAAACTGGCTTTATGTTCCTTCTGAAGAAATATTAATTATTTAGAACTTTTAACCATAAAATGCTTTTAAATCAAATGTGCAAACATAATTAATACCTTTCCTCCCTTCTCCTTAATATGGCTATTTTGAAAGCCTCACAGATTTACAGAAACAAAGCCATTAAAATAATTACAAATGTAAATTATTTTTAAGATGTAGCTAACTTTTATAACCCTAAGGATTTACAATTTAAGTAAGAGGAGAAAAAGTACATGGTTTCATTTGAGAAAATATTTTTTTACCAAGCATTGTTATTTATTCTATAGGAAACAATAAAAGCATCACCCATTAAAATATTTTGATTGGTTGGTTAAATAATAACTATCAGAATACACAAATGACAGATTTGCATGGAAATAACTAATCTTTTAATGTATTAATCCATCCAAAATTATATTTTAATTGCAGTTTAAGAGACTTTAGTTGGTAAATTTTTTTGGGAGTTTAGGTTTACTGTGTTTGGATATTTATTAATAGGCCTACATAAAAGATTTTTTTTACCTTACAACTTTATACCCTTAGTTAAACACAGCTTGTAGATCTTTTAGTAAATTAAACTCAATCAGTCTCTCACACATATCTAGGCCCAGCTTTATTTATCTTAACCCTCTTACAAAAAAACTAAGTAACCAAACAAAAAAAAAGGATTGATATAGCTATATAATTGCCTACTTAAAAACACTTAGGATTATATATTTAGTCATATTAATTACTGTTTATTAAAACAATCTACAATAAAACACCTAATATATTTAATCATACTAATTATATAAAATAAAATAATATTTTATGTGTCTATAGTTTCTTTAAATCAAACAAGCTTAGCCTAACCTTTCAAAAAAAAAATCAACCAAGCTTAACCTAAAATTAAAAGCCTTTTAAAATTCAATGAAAATACAATTTTGGATGGATTAAAATATTTAAAGAAGAGAGTTATTCCATGAAAAGTTATCGTGTGTGTATTCTGATAAATACATTTTAATTAATTAATAAATATTTGATAATCCTAACATTGCCTTGAGATTAGTACAGGCTATGTAACTCATCATTATGTAACCTCCTCAACTACCCACTATCCTAATCCCATTTTGGACCAAATATCTTCCTAAGTAGGCCTACCTTGTTTTCGAACAACCTAAATTTGCTTTCATCATGTAAGGTAAGAGACCATGTTGTACACCCATAAAATTAATGTTTTATATCTATTTCGAGTTTTACATTCTTTGACAATAGGCGAGATGCCAACAAAATACTGACCGAGTGATAGCATGCATTTCCCGACTGTATACAATCTAACATAGTTATCTCTAGTTAAAATGTTTATTTAAACAACCAATCAAATTATTTTATTGGGTTACACTTTTTTGTTTTATATAATCAATAACACTACAAGGTAAGATTTTTTTTGTAAAAAAAATAGTTTCTAAAAAGGTACCCTAAACATCATCTAACTTACTTTTAAGTAATTTTATCAGAGTTGACAGACATAATCATAATATATTTAATAAACATGATGGGCCAGTTTCTTAGTCACCAGTTTTAGCACACCTCAAATGTGGCTCAATACCAAATACAAGACAAGACAACACCAAGATCAGAATGGACTGGCCCAGTTTTATTTAAGAAACTGGTCCATTCCATTCAAGTTTAGATAGGTGTCATATTGTATTTAGTATAGTGCTGCACTTTAGGCGTATCTACTAGGCAAGTCTGACTAAGAAACGGGCCCATGGTCTTTACATCCTTCACAAGTCAGTCAAGAGCTTTAATAAATAACTAGGATATCACTCGCACCGGTGAGCTGGCCACACAGATTAAGCTAATCTGTCACTAGTTTTGTTTTCCAGTGACGAGAAGGTCGGGGTTGGAATCTTGGCTGGATGGTTTTTACTAAACGGCATCCAACTCACCCTTCAAGCAATGCATTATATAATCTGCTGTGAAAATTGTTCTTTGATCCGTTGTTTGTTTTGTGTCCCATGGTATTGTTATTGTTGACAATCATTTTGGTCTTATTTAATCATGTTTAAAATATAACCTACTAGTAGTGTTAGGTCTAGGCCTTCATTTGGCCAATGTACATTTTATCAGTCACATTTTAGGCTCTTTTTAATTTTTGGTAGCTACAATGTTTGAATATTTTATTTTATTTATCACACACACAAGATTATGCCTGTGTAAAATCGAATGACACCAAGATTTAGACAATAAATATTAGCCCCAAACAAAACTTGACATATAGCTCAAATCACTTTTGAACTGTAAATAGTGACTTTATGTTAGTACAAAACAAAAACCTTCGTAGACTATCGATTCAAACCCAATTTGAAAATAAACTAAAATCCACTATGGAAAACATTTTATTATATCACTCACCTTAATGTCACTTTGCTAAACAATTTTACTACCGTTGCCCTTCACAAGTCATAAAATATAATAACAGTTTTTTCACAACTTTAGGTTATTATATAGACAGACACCGTTCATCCCCACTTTTCCTTTGAAAAATATGCTCCCTCTTTAGCAAGATTCGCTCTCTGTGACCTTCAGTGTGTTAGTTGCAAAATTGAACTAGATAGAAATAAAAAATATTTTCTGCGAACAGCTGGTTTTAAACCTAGTTCCGACTGGGACAGGAGTGTTCTGCGCGCGCATCAACCAATTCTCAGCTATAAGCACTTGGTTTAAATAGATAGATATATAAAAAGATAATTTACATTACATTGAAACTATGTATGTTCTAGAATCTAGATAGTGTGTAAATCATTAACATACATACAATACAATTAAAACACACTTTTTGTGTATGCACAGTACAATCGGTATATTTGTTTACTGCATTGAAGGGAGTAGCTTATAAAACTTTAGGATTTCAATTGAATCTAATCGTTAGATAAGCAAAGAAATAAAGTGATGTGTAGTATATATTAATTTTATCAGGGGAATGAACGTATTTTATGGTATAATAGTATATTCCTTGAAAAAGTTTAGTTAGTTGATTTATAATACCTTCAAACAGTACCCTTATCAAAACTACTTCACTTTCCTGTAAAACCGTACAAGTACGATCCTACGTTGTGATGAAATTATACAGATGTCATCTAGACTCAGGTAAAGTCAAAATGACACTAAATTGAAATAATTATGTATAGCAATTAGCGTCTACAAATTCAATTTGGTTTTAGAAAACTTTAAATTGTTCCATGAGGGAGATTATGTCAAAAAGATTCCTTGCGATTTTATGTTGGAGAATTTCTGTTTCTTGAATATTTAACATTTTATTATAAATCCTAATAAATTCCAAATTTATTTATGTGTTTGGCAAAATTAAAGTTCTGAAAACATTATTTTGAAATTTTGGAACATGACAATTGAATCATTGAAACATAAAACACGTTGTTATTAAAACTATTACATCAATGGTATTAATTAAAAATAGAGTTTCTAGATTATGTTTATTTAAACGGCCCGGCGTGCCATTGAAAATCGTTCCGCGGGCCACTCTTGGCTTACCCCTGGTCTACAAGGTACAAAAAAACAAACAACAAAGCCTGCGGGGATGATGTTGAAGTGATTACGCCTGATTCTACACGTCCACCACAGCGCGGACTGCTTCATTGAAATAAGCACATGCAGTCAGTCACGTCCACGTGTCCAGTAGAACTAACCATTTCACTGACGGATACTTTACTCCATTACTTGCAAATTAAGAATAACGGTGTATTTTCAATTCAAAATAGTTTTGAGGGGCGTGTAGCACACATTTAGTGTAGTTTAAGCAAATTTGGGTCGTACCCAAACATTTATTTTGGGTGGTGTTCTACAGACTAATTTTCATAGAAATGGCCTGACAGATAGAACAGCTCTAACTTTACGAATTAATTTGCCAATTTATGGTATATTCAGCTGTCACTTGTTATAGATATTATTAATATATACTATAGCAAAAATAATATAGAAAATGCTATCAATGTTTACCGCAAACAAATTGGGTTTTTATTTTCTAAGAGGTTCTTCCTATGAAATTGGATTGTATCAGCGATGGTTCTCGGTGAAGCCTCTCAAAGAAGGTGCGAGGAATGGCCTTGGGACTATTCATCCCAACATTGACCTTTCTGTAAAAATTGGTATTAATAATTTATTTCCCGGAATGTGTTTGTATTTAAAAGCTAAGGAGACTATGCTTCTGGCTATTGTCATTCATTTAAAAAATAATACATTAGCTAGGCGATATTGGTCGTGTACATGTGTTCGTTGAATAATTATTTTCGTGGGCCATTGATGAGCTTCTCCTTCAGAGTTGAGAGAGTATAAAAAAAACCCACCTACTATTAGTTTATAGAATACGGAGGTCTCTTTTAGATGCGTAGTGCCCGGTTGAGCAGTAAGACACGATGCATACAGAAATCAAAGCTCGTTTATATAAACATATATTTCGTCATTGCTAACGACATAATGCTTGTAGATATCTGGTCCGAAGTGTACACGATGAGCTAAGTATTATTGTCACTCTTCAATATACTGGCCCACACGTGAGAGGAATGAGTCGGCACATTAAAGAGGAACTTGGCGAAGATGACTTGGCGATGAAACACTATACCATAGAGCTCGAACAGTTACATTAAGTTAACATTTTTAGATAAAACAGTGTAATGCTCAATGACTCAGTGACACTTTGTTGTGTTATTTCCCACCGCGTTTTACTACCCGTCCGATTACATATTTTTATGAGGATTAAATAGACAAACTATTATAGTTGTTAATTACGGTTGTAGCCGCATATAAACATCATATTATATAAAATTAAAAAATGGCAAATACAATTGTTTCACTATTTATCATAATATACGCATTCGTATAGTTGTAATAATTGTACTAATGGCGACAAAATATCGAGTCGAAGATGACTGCGTTATCTGACAGCTCGTGACCTTCATTGATCATTCATATGTAGCTGACTATTTCCGCACGTCCATCACAGACTTTGCCTTAAAATATGAGTGAAGAATGACCCTGAGTACGGGACGACTCTTGGATAGCTCAGTGGTTAGAGCATTGGTGTGCTAAGCCAAAAGTCCCGGGTTTAATTCCCGTGTCTAGGTGTAATTTTTCAATTAAAAAAATTATGAGCCTAGAACTTTATTATTATTATTATTATTATTTTAATTTTTTTAGCACCACGTCTTACTACCCGTTTGGATTATACACTTATGTACTAATTACACTAATATGTTAGGGATTAGGAAAATTTAATTTAGAGGAAGTGCACTCGCTTTTGCGTGGAGGAAGAGTGGATAACAATTTTAGGAAAAATCACCCTCAGTGCACCCGACCGGGATCAAACCCCGGTCTCCCCGTCTTTGGCAGTCTAGTCTATTGCAAGAGTAGCTCCTTAGACCATACGTCCACCAAAGTGTCACCTAATTATTAATCAGGTAAGCCGTCTACACAAAGCTCATCATTCAAAGTTCCATACCATGTGGTTAATTTTTTTCACCAAGCGTAGGGAGGTACTGTTTTAACTTGACCATTTGGCATTGTATTTGTCTTTTTGTTCCACGATAGCCGTCCAATGCGTGGACCGATTTTAACGAAATTGGTCAGGGGCATTCTCTAAACCTAGGCCGAACAATGTATGTGTATAGTTATTCATTCTGATTATACTTTTAAATATGGCCACAGCTCAGAAGGTTTTTTGTTTAATAGCTTACTTATCTCAAGTGATTTGAGTTTTAAATTCTAGGCAATTGATCGAGTTTTTGTTTTTTTAACATTCCAAGAACTGACGTATTACATTACGGGAACAACGGTTGTTTCTATGAATATACTGTAGGCGTACTTTTGACGATACTATTAATTTATTTTCTGCCTAGCTTGATTACCACGTATTCTTTAAATTGAAAAATGATACCTGGACGTGGGAATCGAACCCGGGTCTTTTGGATTAGTGCGCCAATGCTCTAACCAATGAGCTATCCAGGAATCATCCCGTTCAATTTGAAGAATACGATATTTAGAGCCCTTTCACACGAGGCAGGCTCACCCAAGATGTATTGGGGCGCACCCGCATTTTCGCGCAGACCGAAAAATCACCCGCCTGTGTTCGTAGTTTGGCGCGGGACCGCTCCCAGCGATGCGTCCTGGTCAGATCAATCACTACGAGGAGACACTTGCCAGGATTACCAGACAAGGAACATCTCCCAGGTATAGAAAAATAAAATATATTATAGTTTATGAAAAAAAAAGTAAAAATTAGTTTTAATTTCGTCTTTCCAGTCGACTAACAAAAGGAACGATCGGTATCACCAACACCACCCAGCGGTAGAGAACTTAGCGAGAATCCACCTCTCAAGGTATTCGCTTTGTATGTTTCGGGAAAATATGTTCGTTTTATCAGTGTATTCAGAACCAATTACAGACAACACCATGAGATCTCACCTGATATAGTAGTAACTATGATTCGGAAAAATACCGAGATGAATGATCTTAAAACTGTTAGAAATAATTTAATAGGGAAGGCGCCAATAAGTCTTAACCCACTTACAGGGAAAATATTTATAGTGGCTTTGGAAGAAGACACACTAAAAAAACTTGTATTCACATTGATAAGTGTAATCTTGTAAATAAAAAAAAGCTGTATGTATCTGTATAAGAATAATGTAAATTAATAGGGGGTGTGTGTAGTGAATAATAAAATAGAGCAACTTCTATTAAGTTCATTAAATAAAATAAAAATGATGGTGTCCTGCCTGTTGGACATCCAAATAAATTACATTTCTACAATGAGGCATAAGAGCTTGAGGGTAAACTTTGTTTCTATACATATATTAAACATATTATACTGAGATATTCATATCTGAAATTAGTCACTGGTGGTTCTTACAAGATTCTAAGTTTAATTTTATAGTGAAAACAAATAATACAATATGATATTAAAATTTACCCAAAATAGCTTAATATCACAGATTTTAAAATTAATCAGTCTGAATAGTTTGCCTATATGAGAATAAATTCTGTCCAGCTATTGAGTACATATAAATGGGCTTTGAAGGTTCTCTAGAGAAAATACAGAAAGTTCCTACTTGGATAAGTGAATTAATGTGGATGCTTTGAAGCGGTAGTGGCGTCACTTTTTTTTTTGAGGAGAAAAAAATATATATATACACTTTAGATTTCACTTTTTTTTCTTTGTGGATTCTGGTTTACCATTATATGGTCAAGTTAAGTAATCTAAAACGCCAATACAGTAAGGTTCAGGCATAATTAGCCTTACAACCTTAAAAACATTTCCAAACGCACAAGTTTTTGTAACTATGAAAAGGCGTCCCTTTTTTTAGAGTCCTCGAGGGTTCAAAGTATTGTCGTCTAAACAATAGAAGAAAAAAAAAATACAAGTGTAGTTCATAGAGAAAGGTATAACCAAAATGAGAATTCCTTGCAGCATGAAAAGAGCAAGTATCTCAGTTAGGTGCAGAAATGGAACACCTCAGGTGCAAGAAGCATAAAGAAAATGACCAAATAAAACTCAGAGTAGATGGCGGAGTAGAAAACCGTGTTGAAAATCCATATAAAATCAAAAGTTCATTCAAAACAGGCGCTGTATGACACGCGGTCAAAAATCGTCAGTCATTACGTCATTAAATTGGTTCACAGTCATGCCGCTAGATGGTAGTGTAGGTCTGTAATCGGTATAGAGTAACCTCGATGCGTTTCTGCATTCCTTAATTAATTATATCTAGGTTATTCTAGTAATCGGTAGAGTAACCTCGATGCGTTTCTGCGTTCTAGGTTATTCTAGTTATCGGTAGAAACAACTTGCTTTGAATCGATTCTCTCGATTCTCGATCTAGATCAAGAGGTGTAGTATCGATTCAGACAAAAGATCAAGTTCATTGAATCGATCTTCCAAAGATCGATCTAACGATTGATGTAAATAAAGTTTGATTTATTTGACTGCACTATCTAAAAGTGGCGCACCTAGAAATTTACACCGAGAGAAGGGGGGCAGCAAAAATTTATCGAGGGGAGGGGGGCAGCAAAAATATATCTAGGGGTGGGGTGGGGTCGTAAAAATGTTTCGGGGTGGGGGGAGGTAGCAAAGATGTATGATGACTTATTATATGCCTCTGGAAGATATTTAAATTATTTTTGTGGTAACCACAGAGGGCAGTGATTTAAATAATGTGTGTGGCCTTACATAAAATGTACACCTTGTTTCTGTTCTTTTTTTCCAATTTGTAAATTTACTATAATATTTTATTCACAATGAGGAGCACTTTAAATGTTGTAGGCCTACTCGAAGAGAAGAATCAGTGATGGTGAAGAACCATATTTATGTAAGGGTAAGGAGGTATTTAGTAAAATAATGTATTTAAAAAAAAAGTTTTTGCACTCCAACTCAAAAGGTAGATTGGGGATCCAGGATCTTCCAGAAGATTCTTAAGAAAATCAGTCTATATATTGGAGACAAAGCAGAACCTTAACCACTAGACCCCAGAGATGGACGCGTTTATTTTCTAGCCTTAGTCACAGCAAATTAATCTTTCAGAAACTGTGAATTCAGTACACTTTAATTGTCTGAATTAATTGTTCTAGAAGCAATAATTATACTAAAACTAAATTCACTTGTTGGCATCCGTCTTGAGGAAACTCACACCTTTTTGTGGGTAGGTGTGTATTAAAACTTGGGAATCACTAGCTTAGTGGAGGTGTAGATTGTAGTTGAACCTAGACGTCATT
This sequence comes from Timema bartmani, assembly GCA_902151455.1. Lineage (NCBI taxonomy): Eukaryota > Metazoa > Arthropoda > Insecta > Phasmatodea > Timematidae > Timema > Timema bartmani. Next base: position 23,455 of record CABFWB010004878.1, on the reverse strand, counting down.
CTCTTCATTTTACTAACTAAAGACAAATAATAACTAATTAGTAGCCCAAGATTGCAAGACTTGGTTTCGAAATTTTCCTAGTACTAATAGTCAACAAAAACATTTCCTAAAACCAACCAAATTAAACTTCCCTGAATCGATTCGAAATTTTGATTTCTTTCAATCTTTCGATTCGATCTTTTTGAAATCGCTAGAAAAAGAATCGATACGTGAATCAGATCGAGGCCTTTGAATCGATCCAAAAAATCGATTAATCGAGGGTAGAGAATCGATTTTCGAAAAGATCGATCCAAGATTGAACAGCCCTATATCAGAATGACAGTGTGAATGCAGGCAGATCAGAGGAGTATAGACGTACTATATTTAAAACAAATGTCGAGAATTAAATATTGGTTTCGCAACTTCAATTGCGTTAGCAAAGAGAAAACTAATACAGTACTTTATCTTCCAATACCAATGTGATTCGTTCCAGAATTCACCAGCAGGACATCCAACATTGATAAATTAAATAAAACAATTAATATAGAATATATTTAAATATTGTGTTACACAGACAGAGAGAGGAAGCTTCTTGTCATAAATCAGGGGTCTACAAACTTTTTGCTATGCGGGCCACATAATGTATTTTACAAATTTTTGCGGGCCAAAGTAACGTTCACCTCTTCTTCAAGTAGCATTATTTTTGCCCTGAATGCCTTGATATGCGCAAATAAATCATAAATCAAATTTGTTTCAATATGTAAATTTAGATTCATGTCATATGGCCAGTCACGTCTATAAAAAAAAATCCGCTTTCCAAGGCCAGTCAGTGTTTAATAAAAGTGATTGACGTTGATTCTTCTCTGTGAAAAATGAATTAATTTATGTGTAATAAATTATATTTATAATTACTTGTTTTTAAATTAGGTAACATCTTTCGGAACTTTCCTTTGATAACCCTCTGCCGGGAGACTTTAAACTACTTAAAAATCATTACAGTCAAGCCGTTCTGTTAGCGGTATAAGGAATGACACCTGCGACTGAAAATTAGGGTTTTCAATTCCGACAGCCCTCTGGCTTGGTGTCATGGGGGGGAAGTATGCGTGCGGACAGAAATTGGGCATGTCAAATAAACTGTGTGGTTAATAAACAATGAAGAGAAACAATTAATTTGTTTTTTGATAAACTCTTGGAACGTGCTGGATGTGGCCCGCGGGCCGTAGTTTTGAGACCCCTGTCATAGATAATAAAGGTATATAATGGTAACTCTGTAGTATGACTAGAACAGGAATTTGAGTGCTATGTGGATGTCGGATGAACTAGTGCTACCAGCTTAGTGCAAACCTGTAATAAGTACTAAAGAACAAAACTACCAAGTACTTTTGTAATTGGTTAGCTTGTATACATTATTACATTAGATTTAATTTTAGAGCTTGGAACCTAATGATCAATACCAAGAGAGAGAAACAGAAGTGTGAGGATATATACACTTCTTTGTGAAATAAATGTAGGGTAATGAAGGTTAAGCCACTAAATATTTTGTTTCAAATGCTATTATTTATATGACTTGAGTAGGTAATAATTTCACGTTAACTAATAAGTCTACTAAATATTTTAATAGGTATCCAAAAGAATTATTTCAAATGATTGGTTCATGCCATTATTATTACTTATTTGTGTTAAGAACATCCCAAAAACGCACAATACGTTCAAAGATAAATACAGATCTGTCAACCAAATCTTAATCTAACTTAGGCTTATAGCGTTCTCTATTGGTGATTGTGACAAAGGCTATGGACAAACTTATAAATACACATTTTAAAAGCTCTCAAACTTAATGTTAAATAAAACAAGCTCATAAAAGTAATAATGGCATATTTTAAATTTCAATTTTCACGGTTTTAAGGCAACAAACTCATAAACACAATAATGGCGTATTTTAAATTTCAATTTTCACTATTTTAAAGCAACTTATAGAAAAAATGGCGAATGCAAATTAATTAAGATTTGTTCAACCTGTCTTCAAAACATCAATGTTTTATAGCAAAAAAATCGATAGTTTTTAAATCGCGTTTTTATCAATAAAAAGGTGTATTTAAGTTTTTTAAAATAAATTAAGTAACTGTGTCTGAAGTACATTTATATTCAATAAATCAAAAACTTCAATTCAAATTCAAACAAATTATGTTAGTAAAATTAAATAATGCATACATATTATCAAATTTAAAAAATACTATTTAGAAAATAGCCATTACTTGATATTGTTTGGTGAATAATATTATAATAACCACAATCTCCGTCGTCTACTGTTTGTATAACACTCATTTCAAAATCACCTTTCTTCCTAAACGGTTTCTTGTCTTTGTCAAAGTTGGTCCTACTTCACCCGCCAACAAATATTGGTAGGAATGAACATCGGACATCGATGTTTTCAAAACGAGATTTAAAGCTAACTCCATCGACTTTTATAGGTTGATAATTTTTAGCCATCGACATTTTGTACCGAAATCTAAGGTTTAGTAATAATACATGTGTGTTTTTGTCGGTACTACGGGTGTCAGCTCTAACCTTTAACCACCCCGCTATAATCCCCCGCCAACCTCTCTCATCCGCTGCTTAAATATGATCTTCAGTTACAGTTTAATTTAGTTAAAGAACAAAATGCCGTGTTTTATTTGTTTTATAAGATCGATGTTTTACAAGTAATGATTTTTCTCATAGATTGATGTTATCATTTCGGTAGGGACATCGATAGGTCCCCCCCCATTTGGTATCGTACCAACAGGTTCTAATTAGTCGAACTCCTCTCATTCTTCTTCTATTATTCTTTGTCCACAACATCCAGCTGGTTCGGTATATACTCTCGGGGTTAATTAATAATGGTGGGGGTGGATAATTTATTTGCAATAAAGAGATTGAATTTGATGAGGTTGATTCGGCAGTTTTATTTTTAAGAAATGTTAACGTTAACAGACATTATATTACATTTAAAACACAAGTTACATAAAAAAGTTAATTAATACTTGAAGACAGACCTATTGTTAAAGTTGTTACAATTTAGCCACATGGTGGTCTCCCTTTTCTTCCACCCATCTCTCAACACCCTAAAAGCCCACACGAAAAGAACGACTATTGATTAAGTACCTCTCAGTACGTCTTCCTAGCGCACGTGCTAATCGCTAAGTGTCTCGCTACTAACGCTTCCCTTCCATATAGTATCAAAAACAGACACTAAAATCTGATGGGCTAGCTGTTCGCGCCAAACCTCCCTCTTTCCACTGTGAAGCCACACGTTCAGTTTCCGGGCACAGATAAAATAAAACAGCACGATGCTTAAAAGTTAAAGGTAAAAGTAATAAATTTAAATGACGCTATAATTTCAACAAAGACTTTACTAGAATGAAAAACTACTAGATTTAAAAGTTAAAGGCTAAAAAATGAGGTTAATCAATTGAAATTTAAAACATATATTGCTTACAACTTTGATGATGATTTGGACGACTTATTTATAATCAACATAACACTCCTAACTGTCTTATAACTAAACATTTGAACTGACTAGTTTAGTAATATAAAGATTAAATTAGGCCTAGAAAAGAATAATACATTGAAGATGCTGAAGGCTATTTATTAAAATAGGCTAACTGATTGGAAAACCATAATGTACTATAAGTGTAGTACTCTCAGTATTTTGATAATGTTGACATGTTTGCTAATAAACTCAAGGGGGAAAATTTGTAAAACGATATATAAATGGTAGTTAAATATCTTTGAATAAATACTGGGCACTTGCAAGCCTATTACAACAATAATGAATTTAAGTGTTTTAAGAATGGTATTAAATAAACAAAATAAACAATGGCAAAATAATATATATAAATGAAAAGGTCGAGATCTAAGGGCCTAAAACCCTGACCACTTTACAAGGTAGGCCAAAAAGAATCCTCGTTTCGAAAGATGTACTGTACATTATAATTATGTTTGTTGGTCGATGAATTTTATCAATCAATGTTCTTTAGCAACATTCAAGGCACACACGTCATCGATCAGCAAACATCGATAGCGTGAACATCGAACCGTCAACATCGATGGTTGAAAATCATCTCCCAATAAATATCGATGTTAAAAACATCGAACATCGAACTAGTCAGGGTCAGGTCAGTCACCACTAAGAAACACACTGCCAGGACTACCAGACGAGGAACATCTCCCAGACAGAGAGGGGCAGCCTCTTGTCCAGTCAGGGTCAGGGCAATTGCCCCGAAGGTGAGAAATCATTTCAAACACATGGACTTCCAGCCCCGACCTGGCGCTAACATCCTTAGAAAAAGGGCAATGTATTTCATCCAGTAAATTAATTTAAATTAGTTTAAAAATTATACCTATATATAGGAATCGAGCCCAGGACCTTTGGCCTAGCACGTCAATACTCAACTATTGCTCAGTGGTAGAACATTGGCTCCCTAAGCTAAAAGTCCCGAGTTCAATTTATATGTCCAGATGCCATTTTTCAACTAATTTAAGTTTATTTAAATGTGGTCCCCTCCATTTGGACAGTGCCGTAATTATTATAATGATTTACAACCTGTGTTGATATTTATTATTTTATTCAAACCATATATATTTGTTTTGCTGTATGTTGAGTAAAATTAACATTGTTAAATGAGTGAAAAACTTATTTTTAATTACGAAAAATACCTTCGATTCGCAAGAAAACATCTACTAAATAGATTTTAGAAACACCCAATGTTTAAAAAATTGCGAAGGTGGGGTACTGGACTCCCCCTTCGCCAACTCTCTTAAAGTTTAGGTCAGTGGATCCCAAACTTTGTTGGCAAACGACCCACTTAAGGCCATTCGACCAACAACATTTTATTGCACTATTTAACACGTGTATAATTATAAGCTATAAATAGTTATTTGATAATTTCAAATCATTACAGCTGTTATATAGGGGTCAAACTTGCTATTTTATGCTTTTTTCGTAACATTGTTGAAATAAAATAACTAATGTAAGGGGCTGAATTTTTTTATTTCTTTTTAGCACCTAGTATTAATAACCGTTCGGGTTATGCGCCTATGTACTAATTTGAACTAATGCGTTAGGGATTATGAAGGTTTAATTTAGAGGAAATGCACCCGCATTTGCGTGAAGGGAGAGTGGAAAACCATTTTGGAAATCCACCCTCAGTGCACCCGACCGGGATCGAACCCCAATCTCCGCGTCTTCAGGAGTCTAGACTAACACGAGAGTGGCTCGTTAGACCACGCAACCCCCCGAAGTGGTTGGGGCTGAAATTGAGTGTAACTAGATATTTATATGAAGTGTACACAATGAAACATTTCTTGTATTGTAAATGTATTAATAATAATAATAATAATAATAATAATAATAATAATAATAATAATAATAATAATAATAATGGTAATAAAACTATTTCATATGGAATATTTACTAAATTAATATTATAAATATTTCAGCCCCGTACATTAGTTACTTTATCTTAACAATGGTATGAGACAAGAATAAAATAGCAAGTTTATCCTTCATTGAATCTATATTAATTATAGATTATAGTCATACACTTGTTAAAATTGTGCAATGAAATGTTAATGGTCGAATGACATTAAATGCAGATGTTTATATAGTAGCTCACATGACAACACTCACTTGATACAAGTGAATTCTATTGAAAAGATTGAGTAAAGTTGAGTTGAATACATTTTCGCGAACCCACGAGGTACCCACAACCCATTATTTGTGAACCAATGACAACTTTACCTTTGTATCCTCCCCAAACCAGAAACGTTCTTGCGCCACTGTTGGCCGGCACGAAAACTAAAAGGCCACTTCTGTTCCAATTTGTCAGTGACGGGTAGGTCGGAGTTCGAATACCAGTCAGGTTTACTAAGATCCCTCCCCCTCACCCCCCAATTGTCTTACCACTCTTCCTCCACGCAAATGTTAGTATATTTAGGCAGGGGCGGCTCGTCCCTAAGGCGCGGAGGCGCGCGCCCCCCATCCCCACGAATCCCCAGTTCCTTTTAACGTTATTATTCGCACTCTCACGACAATTTTATCTTGCCATAATAGTTTCAAGAAAAATATGTTTTTGGTTTAAGTAATAGCACGCAATGTTTTTAAAATGGCATGCGTTCGGGCGCGAGGTGGTCAGCGCCTGACATTGTGAAACCAAACCTTCCC